>MJUT01029466.1:298737-316174 GCA_002080005.1 Gigantidas platifrons | reverse complement strand
GAAGGACAACCAACACAATGGCCAAAAGATACCAGAGGGGTAATCAGAATCTGTCAATTGAAGGACAACCAACACAATGGCCAAAAGATACCAGAGGGGTAATCAGAATATGTCAATTGAAGAAGGACAACCAACACAATGACCAAAAGATACCAGAGGGGTAATCAAAATCTGTAAATAGAAGGACAGCCAACACAATGGCCAAAAGATACCAGAGGGGTAATCAGAATCTGTCAATTGAAGGACAACCAACACAATGGCCAAAAGATACCAGAGGGGTAATCAGAATCTGTCAATTGAAGAAGGACAGCCAACACAATGGCCAAGAGATACCAGAGGGGTAATCAGAATCTGTCAATTGAAGGACAACCAACACAATGGCCAAGCGATACCAGAGGGGTAATCAGAATCTGTAAATTGAAGGACAACCAACACAATGGCCAAAAGATACCAGAGGGGTAATCAGAATCTGTCAATTGAAGAATGACAGCCAACACAATGACCAAAAGATACCAGAGGGGTAATCAGAATCTGTCAATTGAAGAAGGACAGCCAACACAATGGCACAAAAGATACCAGAGGGGTAATCAGAATCTGTAAATTGAAGAAGGACAGCCAACACAATGACCAAAAGAAAAAGTACAAAAGGACAAACAACGATCTACAAAACATAAACATAAAATTAAAGATCGAGTAACAAAAAACCGTGGGAGAACTCAGTCAAAAAGGAGAATACCAAGGGATGAAATCAGGCTACCCACAATGCTCTAATATCACAGAATAAGAACACTGATTTGCTGTTTTGTGAGTATGAATGTAAAGCTCGTCCTGTAAAGTTTTATGAACACAAAGACTGGCCATATGAATAAAATAAACTGTGACAGGTTAGTATAGAAATTCAGCAGTTTCTGCCACTTTGTGAAATCATTATAAACATTTAACATTTCAATCTTAATACCAAATATACAGCAGTTTCGAACAAAAAATTCTATAAGAAAATATAATTCCTCTTCAAGACTCAACTAAACAGACTAGCATTAACAATTATTATAAATGTAAATCTAAACTAAAATTAGAAATCAATCAATGGCGACAAAAACTGATGCATAACTTTCACAATATGTTGTATGTAATGGTAATGTAATGTCTTTTAAACAAAATTAAAAAAATTTCAAAATAAATATATATATTTTTTTATAAAAGATATTTAAATAAAGCACATGGTTGCAGCTGTACACAACAGAATAAAATATATTTTGCTGCACAACAAATTTACTGGGTGTGTGTACAACATATATGTTACTGTACAACAAATTTACTGGGTGTGTGTACAACATATATATGTTACTGTACAACAAATTTACTGGGTGTGTGTACAACATATATGTTACTGTACAACAAATTTAATGGGTGTGTGTACAACATATATGTTACTGTAAAACAAATTCACTGGGTGTGTGTACAACATATATGTTACTGTACAACAAATTTACTGGGTGTGTACAACATATATGTTACTGTACAACAAATTTACTGGGTGTGTGTACAACATATATGTTACTGTAAAACAAATTTACTGGGTGTGTACAACATATATGTTACTGTACAACAAATTTACTGGGTGTGTGTACAAATATGTTACTG
The DNA here is from genome assembly GCA_002080005.1 of Gigantidas platifrons. Taxonomy (NCBI): domain Eukaryota; kingdom Metazoa; phylum Mollusca; class Bivalvia; order Mytilida; family Modiolidae; genus Gigantidas; species Gigantidas platifrons. The sequence goes on along the minus strand of MJUT01029466.1, from coordinate 314,530 downwards.
TACAACAAATTTACTGGGTGTGTGTACAACATATATGTTACTGTAAAACAAATTTACTGGGTGTGTGTACAACATATATGTTACTGTACAACAAATTTAATGGGTGTGTGTACAACATATATGTTACTGTGAAACAAATTTACTGAGAGTGTGTGTGCAACACATATGTTACTGAACAACAAATTTACTCTGTGTGTGCAAAATATATATTGCTGTACAACAAATTTACTGAGAGTGTGTGTACAAAATATACATGTCACTGTACAACAAATTTACTGAGAGTGTGTGTACAAAATATACATGTCACTGTACAACAAATTTATTGAGAGTGTGTGTACAAAATATACATGTCACTGTACAACAAATTTACTGAGAGTGTGTGTACAAAATATACATGTCACTGTACAACAAATTTACTGAGAGTGTGTGTACAAAATATACATGTCACTGTGCAACAAATTTACTGAGAGTGTGTGTACAAAATATATGTTACTGTACAACAAAAGTACTTGGTGTGTGTGCAAAATTTCACATTTATTATGTGTTTTATATATGTACAGTCATTTTGATGGCTTTAATTTTGGCATTATTTTGGAAATTGAAAATTAGGAAAATTCACATATAATATTATATGAAGCTACTATTGATATTTACTTCCATATGATCACAAAATCACAGGGATAGAAATTAACCTTCTTTAAGAATTAACCAAATCCTAAGTTTAAAAAAAGTCTGGTAATCCAGGACTTAACCAAAGATTCCAAATTTGAAGTCACCAGTGAGGATGGAGTTTTGTGTCACTTTATTTGGAGTACACAGTGGTGGTTTAAAATCTTTCATGAATTTCCACATACTCATTTGCTTTATATTTCAAAACAGGATGCTTACAAATGTTAAAAAAAATTCTGGTTACAGAGATGAAAAGTATATTTCCAATTTGTGTCATTGGAGGTCAAACTTTAGAGAATCAAACATTTCTTACAATGTACATGATGTATGTCTTACAAAGCATTATTGCTATTAGCTATAGGTTAAGACTACAATCAGGATGTACACATATTATACATGTGTTTTAATAGGACTGTCTCCCAAACAGTTTCCCGAGTGGAATGCTTTGCTTATTTGTGCAAGTTTGTGGTAAAACTAGTTTTTCACTATTTTCCAGTTGGTATTTTACGAAATAAAAACACCAAAATTGTTTATCAGACTCATATGAAAATATCCTCTATCTGTAGTTGCCAGTTGGACTACCATGAACTAATCATGTGGGCAATTTCCACACATATATTTTTGATATTTGAAGGTACTAAGATACAATTACACACCATAAAGGTGTATGGAGGACTCGATAAAATTGAGAAACTGACTTTATGACAAACTAATTAAATATTAATCTTATATCCCCGTGTGACAATAAGTCGGTCAATCATTGGATAATGTTTAGTTATTTTTTTCATGCTTGAAAAGTAAACATTTTTTTCTTTGCAATTATGTACCTCATCTATTCTTGCTCATATGTGTAAAGTTCCATGGAAAAAAGATCGATAATAATAACACACTGACCCATATTTGTTTACTCCCTTTTTTCCAAATGGCATCCTATTAAGTCACATAAGGCCGGTCAAAGGTCAATAAAGCACCTGTTTTTGTCATAGGCCAACTAAACTTAAAAAGTAAATCAGATTAAGAAAGTACAGTATTTTAGCTTTTTCGGTGTAAATTGTTTTGTCTGAACAATTTCAAAAGATGTCTTTTTAAATAGTTTGAAATTGAAGCATTAAAAAATAATTCATGATGCAAATATTAACTTGCTTACCCATAAAATAAAGTATTTAATCCAGTGAATTTGGTGTTTTTGCTTTTGTCAATACAATCTATTAGACTGACTACATTCTGTCGTACTTTTGTAAAACAATTAATGACTGATTTCATTATTTTAATCACATTTAATATCCCAGAATACATCACTCACTCACAAAGAACAATCGGCCATTTTGGTAGAATGTGAATGATTAATCATCATATTTTCAAAGTATTTTAAAATACAATTTGCATGGCCTACATTCCAGAAACAGTCATGAACTGTGATGACAATTATGTCAACAAACCGGAAATATAAAAATGTTTGGGGAATACCATCCCTTAAAATAGATTTCACAGGCAGAATGACCAGGTAAAAAGGACATTAGTAAAAAGGTGCTTTTTTACTTACTTGGAATTTGTTCAATTCAATCTTACTTGTTTTAATCGCATTTTATAATCTTCAAGTTTTAAAACACTGCTTCAGCGTCTATATACGTTATAAATATACAGAATGACGTCATTGGCCTCGTGCTGCGTGAGAATGGTAAATCAAAACAAATGACCGACTTTATTGCATGACCGAGTAGATGTCACGACACGATACATGTATCCACAATTATTCCCCCATCACTCCTGAGAAAACCTATATCCATTTCTTGACTCCTGCGAAAAAATCACAGACAGACGGGACAGAATCAAAATACAAAATATTTACATGGATGGAATGTTTTGTTTGGACGGATTAACAATTATAAAACAAATAAAAACTCATTTCTTATAGAAACTCTGACAAAACAATCAATGATATATTAAAACTATGACAAATATTTGCGATAGTAAAATTTGTATACAGCCTTCTATTAAATATTGACCATCTTGAACAAGTTGAAGATTAAATCACTTCACATAATGTCTTGTTTTTGAACTGCATTATAAAAAAAAATGTATTGGTTTTTTTAAGTCACAAAGCTTCTGATAAAGTAATAATTTCAGAAAAAATGATATATATTTTTTTATATTAAATCCAAATTATAAATATCTATTATCTTGACTTTAACAAAATTTGTCATGCTCCAACATCTGACAGAACTTGATCTAATTTTATGTCCACATGAGCTTTACATTATCACTTGATTCTTAATGAGTTTTCCCTATAACCAACCTGCTGACAATATTTTGTCAGCCGCATTTTCATTGGTTAATCTAAAGTTCACCTGGATGAAATGTTAAATTGAGTTAAAACAGCTGTTAACGGAGCGTGACATATTTAACATATGATTTTGATCAGATTGACGTTACTAGTATTCTAAACTTAGATCCCCTCGCTAATTTATATTACAATGTATGTATACTAAGACATTAATTAAAAAATTAACTTAGATTACTACAACTACAAAATATTAGGCTACCATTCCATTAAAATTAATTCCCAACTTCTTTTGAAGTTGTATTGCACTCTTCTTGAAATCTTTTTCCATTTCTTCCATGGTTTGAAGTTCTTTCACAAATTTATCCACATGGGCAGGCCTTTTTGGTGCTGAATCCACTCTCACTTTCATTGGAGGTTTGTTATACGCTTCTAAATCCAAGTCAGAATCATAATCCACGTCATACACGTCCGTATTGTCATGATCGCCATTGTTATTTCTATTATTTTCGTCTTCCTCATTAATGTGTTGACTTTCTTTATATTCTTGTGCCAGCGGAACTGCTATAAAAGTTTTTTGTCCAATGTTCGGGTCACTTGCTGATCTTAATTTATTTGATGAAGTTTTCTTATTAACTGTTGTACCAGATACTGGCCTTGTTGTTTCATATTTCATAGGTCTTTCATTCTTTTGGGTAATAAAAGCTGAAAAATATAACACAATAAATAAACCATACATAAAGATATTTATAAAGCTTGCAAACAGACTTAAGAAGAGTTTGAAGAAATTAAAGTGGTAATCAGAATCCGTAAATCAAAGAAGGACAGACAATACAATGACCATAACAAAAAAGGACAAAAAACAATCTACAAAACATACACATAAAACTAAAGATTGAGTAACACGAACCCCACAAAGAAAAACAATGAAGAATTAAGAATACTAACGTGCTGACTAAACACTGATAATGTTTTATCTTGTTGATAATCCTGCACCTGGGAAATAACATTCTATACAACAAATAATATCAGGATGATAAAACATAACCAGATGTAGCATTTATCTACAGTAGTAAACAGTTCCACTCAACTGTAGGCAAGGGGCAGTTTCACTCTCATTTTACGGTACGAGTTATGCTCATTGTTGAAGACCCTACTGTGACTGTGAAATGTAGAACAGCAATGAGAGTGACTTGACTTTGTGTCTACGTGTAATGCTGGATAGTCTTTAATGTTCAGTGACTTGACTTTGTGTCTACGTGTAATGCTGGATAGTCTTTAATGTTCATTTAAATCTGTATTCTTTCTTACAGATTTATATGTGACCAGCCATGAAAAATCCAGACTGATGAGGTACAACATCATTGTTAGGATTATGTTTATTTGATTCATGAAAAAATAACCTGACTGCTATCGAAAATGTCATGAGTGGACCATGAACGTTTGTGGAGTTCTGTTTAATGAGTAAGAATTTGAATATACCAGTAAGTTTAAATTTGTAGACATTCTAATACTGATCATGATCAGACAACTTTAATACAAATTAATATAATATTATAAAAAGAAAATTTAAACAGTGATGGTCATATTAATTCCACCAATATCAACAAAATGAACAATCACCTCTCATCTTAACTGAACCTACTGAATACAAAAAAGACCATGACATATGACATTGGAAATGTAGGTCCTGGCTTGAGACAGCCACGCAAAAACATTTGGCAGGGTTAAAATAGTTAATGTGATCCCAACCATCCCCTCTTGATAACTGGATCTCCAGAAAAGCACAAAAATGTGGCAGGTTTAAACCGATAAATGTAATCCCAACCATCCACTCTTTATAACTGGATCTCCAATGGCAATAACATTAATATTAGGGTATCATTTCTGATTGATCAATGAATGTCTGCCTATTAGAGATCACATCAATCTTCTTTCAACAAATAAAACAAAAAGGCATACCACTTTGTGGTCGAGACCTTGACTGTTGACCTCTAGGTACAAATGCACTGGCTGGTCTCTGAGGTTTTCTGTTTTCTGTATCTTGTCCAAAAATTGCATCAAGATTAAATAAATTTGTCTGAAATTACAAATATTACTAAGATTATGGTACTTTATAAATATAGGACCTAGATAGCCAAGTGGCTGAGGATGTTTATTTCTTACCACTGTCGTGGGTTCATGTTTCAATACCTCTAACGCAAAGAATCGAACCATGAATACAATGAAATCCTGTATAAACTAAATTTTAGATAAGGTTCTGATGTAGGAAATCTTTGTTATATGTAAACAGAACACCTCTCTATTTCCAACACAAAAGGTTGATCCCAAGGGATCTGGATTAGACAGGTTTCACTATATACATGTACAGGTATATCTATCTTATTTCTGTCTTTTCCCATAATCTGGTTCAAAATTATGATTTTTTTAACAATAAAAAGTCAATAATTGTACAGGAAAACGCAGTGTAGGACTCATTAGGAATACAGAATATTAATATCCAACAAACATTGATTGATTGATTGATTGTTTAACATCAAGTGAGCAGTATTGCATATATATTCTTGTTGAGAAAATGTTAACAAATAATTAATTCTGTAGATTAAAAACAGCAGTGTTATGTAAGTGCATCATATGCATGTATATAGTCCCATTACAATATATATGAAACACATCAAATCTACATAGATCCACCATTATCAAAAAAAATTTAAAGTTTGAGGAAAATCAGTCAAAACAAACTAGAGTAAGCATGCAAACAGACTTAATGGGATGCATTATTCTAAGAGTCTTGTAGCAGTGGAAATTAATTTGTAAAATTTGTTCATGCCACGTTATAGCTGAAATACTGCTAAAGTTGGTGTAAAACACCAATCAATCAATCATTGGATAATGTCCCATAACTCTGGAACTACAAATCATCAAAAAAGTGTAAAGACCTCACATCGCCTATAAAATATACATAAGAATGTTTTGATACCTACCTGACCATATCTTTGTGGGTCATCATAATCTAGTCTGTCCTTGTTATACCGTACTCCAGTGTTTACAATATGTAACTGTAAAAAAAAATACCCAGTACAAAATTATGTTTCTTTATATTAAAGGGGCATTATCTGCCAAATCGTAAATTTTTGTTACCCATAAAAACTATCAGATATGATTGATGCCTTAATAAAACGTGTTTCCGTAACTTATAAATGTTATGAAATGTATGCGCATCAGGGGAAAAGCGTGCAACTGCTCGTGTTTTGAGATCGATCAAGAAATGGACGTCATCTAATTAATTATCGACATTGTTTACGGAGTTTGCCGAATCGTCATTAAATCAGTACAACAATGCACTTATTTCTTATTTTTTGTGAATCTGCTTTTAGTCGGCGTTAATTACGGACAAAGAACCATGCAAGTTGGCAGTTAAAAAGCGACAAAATACAAATTATTAGTTTTTACCTGTCACTGGTAAGGTCAATTGCATATGGAAAAAGCGATGTCAAATTATTTGCTTGCAAGCAAATAAGTAATCGATGGTAATTTTCGTTCTCAAAAGGCAGAAAGTGGTTCGATAAGCTGTTTAATGTGAAATATTTACCTTTATTTCATCATTTTAAAGCTATTTACCAATTTCCAAAGCATATAATTTTTTTGGTCAAAATCATAGCTAATGCCCCTTTAAACTATGAAATAAGATAAAGATGAGCTTTTTTTCCCATTAACTACGGATGGGTTATGGTTAGGGTTATGGTGTTTAATGCCAATTTCAACAATATTTCAGTTATCTCATGATGGTCAGTTTTATTGGTGGAGGAAACTGGAGTATCTGGAGAAAACCGCCGACCTGTCGCAAGTTAAACTACTGATGAATTCATGCACAGATAATTTATTGAAAACTAGATATGATCGAGATGGAATCCATCTCTGTGGGTCCCGCCATAAATAACTTGTGGTAAAAAATTTGTAAGGACAGACTGATGTTAACCTCAGTAATAAAACACTTTTGGAGATAACTGATTCATTTGAAAAGTATAAAGTTCAAGATCAATAGTTGATTTTTTTCCCTGTATTGCCTAGCTTTGCCCTGCTGGATTTAGTGTTGTATTTATGAATCAAGTAATACCAATCCATCAAGTGGTTTCAGAGAAGAAGATGAAAATGTGAAAAGTTAACACAGTTTGTAACGGTAAAATCACTAATTTGACCTTGAGGTCAAAATTCAAGGTCAAAGGTCACCAACAATGGTACGCGACACATCGTCTGGAGGTGGTCTACCTACATGCCAAATATGCAAAGCCTGTCTTGAATGACAAAAAAGTTACAGGCCAGACATGATTTGTTATGGACGCACAGACCAGTTTGACCTTGAGGTCAAAAGTCACCAACAACGGTACGCGATACATCATCTGCAGGTGGTCTACCTACATGCCAAATATGCAAAACCTGTCTTGAACGACAAAAAAGTTACAGCCCGGACACGATTTTTTATGGACGCACGGACCAGTTTGACCTTGAGGTCAAAGTTCAAGGCCACAGGTCACCAACAATGGTACCCGACACATCGCCTGGAGGTGGTCTACCTACATGCCAAATATGCAAAGCCTGTCTTGAACGACAAAAATGTTACAGCCCGGACACGATTTGTTACGGACGCACGGACGGATGGACTGACTGATCACTATAGGGCATCCGCCACAAAGTGGCGGGGTCCTAATAAAAAGTTTACATGATAATAGTCAGCATCTGTGCTCTGTAAGAAAATATATCTTATACTACATGAATATGATCAAAATATAATATTGAGGTCCATGTATTTCTTGTTAAGCATACAATATTTTTTAAATAAGATTTGACTATTGCTTAGAACGTCGGAGTATCAAATTTCAAAATTGTACTCGAGAAAAAAATCACAGCGATTTTGGGTTGAATCTTGCCAAGCAACGTTTTATACTCATGTATTGAAGGTTTGTATTAACTTTCAATGCAAAAAAAATCACCAAAATCAAGGATATTATACCTTAAAGCTACCCGAGATAAAATATGCAAATAGCTATAACAAAAAAACCAAGTTTTAATTTCATGTTATCCAAGATAATGATTTATACGAATTTCGAGATAATGAGATTTGACTAAATAAAACTTACACCCTTTGAATCTGTGAAAGGTATCTGTGGTTCTCCAGTTTGATTTGGTACAAACAAGTCTTTCATCTTAATGTTAGAGCCATTCACAATGTTCTTAGATGTTCTAGTCCTGTGTGGGGCTGACTTCGCTCTTTGATTCATTCTTCCTTGTTGACGAGTCTGTCAATTATAATGTTAATAAATTAATCATACATTAACTCCATATACATGTTACAAATATATATATAATTAAAACTGATCATATTGTACAAATACACAAGAACAAAAAAATATAATAAGAAATGATTTGTTTATAAGTGAAATTTGAGTATTTACAGTGCCTTTATTGCTGTTCTTCATCTTCAGTAATGAGTATAACTCAAATTGAGTGTAATGGCCCCTAAGATGCAGATCAGTGGTATTTATAACCTTTAACTGATAAATGTACAACATCACTGTTAATTGTTTTTTCTCTCAAAGAGTAAAATAACATTAAATAGATATATAGAATCTAACACCGGCAAAAGTGCAAGACAGGGAAATCTCCGACACCCGAGGGCAAGATTACAGTCGTTCACTGACGAGGCTTGCCGAGTCAGCGAACGATTGAAATCTTACCCGAGGGTGTCGGAGATTTCCCTGTCTTGCACTTTTTGCCGGTGTTTGATTTTATTTCTCACTTTTATCAGCTGTTACCTATGTGTTTTGTTTACATTCCCGATCGAGCGTTTTCCTGCAAATTTTATTTCCATTGCTGAAGTAAATATTCAATTTATTCATATGCATCCGTGTCTTGGCAGTATTTTAAATGTATTTCATAATAAAATACAATGTATTTAATAAATATGTGATAAATGTAACTCAACACTACACCTGTGGCTGTGCAAAAATATTTGAATTTGGTCAAAGGGAGGTACGTTAGTTACTAACAAGGGAGAGCACTCTATTATTTACTCAAAGTAAACAAACATTGACTTGAAAGTCATACACCGTGAAACATGAAAGGTGCACGATAGTTAAATTATTAGCTAGCAGAATAGTATACATACATTAATTTAAAAATACTTATGTAATAGAATCGTGGTTTTATTGGTGAAGCATGGAGAACTGGGGGCAGTTGACATAAACTGTACAGCATGTATTTGCCGGTAAAACGCACGTGATTTTTTTGTCTTGCACTAGTGCAAGATATATAGGGTCTAACACCGGGAGAGGTGCAAGATAGTAAAATCTTACCCGAGGGTGTCACAGATTTTACTATCTTGCACCTTTTACGGTGTTTGACTCTTTTTCTCACCCCTTTCTACCGTGTCAATGTTTGTTTACTTTTTGTGTAGTTTTGGCACATTAATTTGCGAACCGTATCACAGGACCAAAATGCCACGTAATAAAATAAAACAAGATTTTCATTTTACAGCATTAAAGAGGTTCAATATAATAAAGTTAACAAACTTGTGATAGATTCTACAATAACAAAATCCTACACCTTTTACGATGTTTGCCCCTTTTTCTCATCTCTTTCTATCGTGTCAATATTTGTTTACGTTGAGAAAATATATAGAGTGCTCTCCCTTGTTCGGTAACTAACGTATCTAACGTAAATAAAAAAAATGATCTCCTTTTTCACCAACATCAAACAACGTTTTTACAGGCATTTATCGCGGTTGTAGTAGCATTTATATAATATATTTATAAAATACATTGTATTTTATTGTGAAATACATTTAAAATACTGCCAAGACACTATAAATCGACAATTTAATTCAACAATGGAAAACAATTTTGCGGGAAAAACGGTGTGTAGCTTGTCTTACCCTGGAGCCGGGGTAAGATAGAAAAATCTTTTTCACCTAAATTAATGGACTACTTTATCCAAGGGGTGAGAAAAGACAATCTCACATCGCTAAAAATAGGAACGGGTCTGTCTCAAAAGTGAGAAAAATTAATTTTACAAAAACTGTTACCATTAATGTCTAAGACATTACAATAAAACTGTTACCATTAATGTCTAAGACATTACAATAAAACTGTTACCATTAATGTCTCAGACATTACAATAAAACTTTTTTATCTTCAGCTTTCATTTGATAAAAGGTTAAAAGGTGCAAATGTGAAAAATATGAAAAATTTGTGGTAAACAAAATCCATTTAAGCTTTAAAACATGTACATTCATATCAATCTGGTTTTCAAGTATTTCAAGTGCATTTGTGTGCATCAAATATCCAGTGTAAATGATTCAAATTCATTCCGACATTTTCCCATTTAAACATGAGTTATTTATAAAAATACATATAATAACAGGCAAAATAAAACTAGAGGCTTGTATCAATTACCTAGTGAGGAGAATCTTTGAGTGTTCTGGACCCTATAACATATCTAATCAACATTTCCATTTGATAGTTTTTTTAAAGTTACAAATTTTCCTCATTCAGACTATGTAAATTTTAAACCAAAAGGGTCTTAGACCCCATAGACCCAGAGTCCTTCCTTTATATCTTTATATATAAGTTTTAATCTGCATATCAAAATCATACCAAAAATAATTGTATTTTGATTGCAGATTCGTACACAAAAAAAATGTTTCTCCATTGTAGCCTATGTTAAACTTGGGACTTTCAGAGTTAGGGTCCTCATAGATCATAGACTCTCATTTGTACAGTGGGGATTAACTCTTCAGATGAAAAAAATCAGTACATTTTCATTGTTGGTTCTTATGAAGACAATTTTTATCTATTTTCCTCATTGCTATTTATATTGAAATGTGGACTCTTATTATTGGGGATCAATTTCGTATGTTTAAGTCTGGATCTTCTCACCCAAAGCATAATCCCTTCCAAGATTTGCTCCATTTTGTTCAGGATAAAAATATAAATCTGTTAACGACATGGGACAACAGACAACAAAGTGATGCATGGGAAGAGTTCATGTAGCCTTTGGACAGCTGCTGAACTAAAAATGAATAATACTGACAAAATACGAAATAAATACATTCATTTTCTATATAAAATCTACCACTGCACTAAATCCATAATCTGTTTTAGTATTCCAAACTGAAAAAGCAACAACATTAATATACAAATAATAGGGGAGATAATAATGATAACAGCAGGACTGGTTTAATAATAGTCCAGTCAATATGCGAAAAACCCCAAACAAATTGCAACAGAAAAATACAGTAGCCTATTATCTTTATATACATATGTTTTAAGAGATATAAAAAGTCGCCATCAAAATAATATTGGGAAATGCATGAATTTAATAAAGAAAAATTAATGATTTGGTCGTGAAAACTATTGACGGCCATTACGCTCCGTACGATATTATAAAATACAGAATCGTCTTGGGTATTGCAGACAATGAATAGAATTAAACACATTGTTATTGAAAATTAGTCATGAATTGTTAAGTATATATTAATATAAAGGAAAAAACACATTACAGTCGAAAAATTATATAATAAATGCACCAGAAATGTACGATCTTTCCCATTTTTACCTAACGGAAAGCAGACGATTTTTTCCGGACCGACATATTTTTATGAAATGCCTCTTAAACATAATTATTTCACAAAATAAACATTAAAATCTAAAACTTTAAAACTTTATGTTTGCAAACATAGCACATATTTTCAATAAATATAAATAAAATTCAGATAAGGCAATTACAAAATCGTTTTAGAAGTGCATCACGTTTCTGAATATTATGGCAGCCCGTCATGGACATGAATAACGTTGCGATATGTTTATAAGTTATGGACAGACTAATAAAGCAACTCTTCTATTAAAGCTTATCATGGTTAACCTTTAATGTTCCTATACAAAGAAAGTTATATTCGGAGACTAGGAAGGTCAGATCATATGGTAGTTTTTATTTGGATAATGAAGAATAATTTGTTTCCTGCATGATTTTCAGTAAGATAAGTCTTATAACTGTCGTGCATCATTAGGGCGTTGTCTCTGTAAATATATGTACAAAGTGAATTATTGTGTTACTTTTATCCGTTTTAATAAGTGACATTGCAAGTGGAGTGAATGATCTCGTTCCTTTTATATCCGTTTTAAATGTGATATATCTACAAGATTCGCTGGATCTTGGTGTTCCATATTTGGAAGGCAATACAGATTAAAGAAGAAAGAAGTTGTCGTCCTTCTTACATTTACTTTCGTTTCTGTTTACACCAGAGCTTCAAATTCAAATTAATGCAATCATTTATGTAACTAATTAGTAAATTTTGTCAATCAATCAAGATCTTTATTCTCATAAACCATAACAGAACAATGGTACAGAGAAAAACATCATTCAAATACATTAATACATTTCACATATTATACACAGTACACATGACAAGATGGATTCACATTAGGAAGAGATTTAATATAAAAGGTGCTACAGAGATAGGCATCGAAATTTACAAAATTAAATATAAAATCATAAAAGCATAAAATCTTTTCAACAAAAAACTGTTGGCTACAAAGCCGAGTTTCGGCCTATGAAGTAGACTTCTTAAAATTGTAAAATCTTACACATGCAGTGACCGGCTAAAAATAGCAAAAATCGCAAAAAATATCAAGAGAAAATCACAGAATAAAGTGAACCGAAAGAGATAACACATTTTCAATGCTGATTGAATTATTATAAAAAAACAAAAAAACAAAAAAACATTTGAATATCATTTTTGAATGCTGATCGGCATTTGGCATTTAATACTTCTTTGTTTAGTCTGTTCTCAATTTGCTTTGCATACATACATTGTATAGCTCTCTGATAAATGAAAATTAAACTATAAACAGTCTATCAAAAATATTTTCCAATCAGAACAACGAAACGCTCGCTATATATATCACTTATAATTACCAAAAAGCGATACATTTTTTGTCAGTCACTGTTCAGTTTTGTTTGGGAAAAAAAATTAGTCGATTTCAGTTATATCGTGGCGGTCAGTTTTATTTGTGAAGGAAACCGGAGTACCCGGAGAAAACCACAGTCGCAAGTCACTGACAAACTTTATCACATAATGTTGTATCGAGTGTACCTCGCCTGAGCGGGGTTAGAACTCACAACTTCAGTGATGATAGGCACTGCTTACACAGATAGTTGTAAATCCAACTACCATGTGATCACGACCACGGTGTCCCCTATATATTGAACTTGTTTTCAGCCTGATTATAGCTGAAATACTGTACGATGGACGTCAAACAATAATCAATCAATCAACCTTATGATAGGTTTGTTAAACCGCCCTGGGCTTATAATGTTTGTCATAATTTCACGGACTTTGACTATGCCAGCATGCCATTGTTTCGCCTTGCAAGGTCTGGGTTATGTTGTCCCAACAAAAAAATCCACCATGACTACGGAAGCAGTCATTTTGTTTTACGTTTTAAATGAGAGGCTGTAATATATTTTTTTAATAACCGATACGAAGATCAGCAGAATTTTTTTTATTGTGATTTTTGTATTGAATACATTGTTCACTAGAGAGTCGTAGGAGTGGACCGGAAAGCGTAGGGGGAGGGCGCAAGCTTAAAAGTGGAAATCAAGTGAGGGAACAAGCTTCAGAAGTGGACCGGGGAGTGGGTGGCAACTTTAAAAGTGTGTGGGGAAATCTTCAAACCATGACTGAAAAGGGTGAAATTTTCAAAAATTAACACACAAAACGGGTCTTTTGGAATCAAAACTATCGAAAAACATCTTAGTTGACGGCTTAATTCCATGCAAATATTCCACTTAAACTAAATTTATACCAAATAATTTAAAGTGCTACCAATGACCCCGTCCCTGCTCCTATGCCCCTGCATTATATATTAATATATTAAACACGGTTGCTGAAATCTTATCTATTTTCTATATCTCGACCAAGTATCAACATTGACCTAATCTGAGGACCAAAAATTGATCATTGGTATAACTGAAAGTGACAACTGGTCAAAGCTGTACAGCATATGATATCTACAGTTAATATGAACCATTGCTTATTGATTTCACAGGATTTTAGTAGAAGAATTTTACCAAAATAAATACAACTTTTATCTTAACAGATCGTGTGATACTGTCAGAAAAATAAGTTCAATGACAACTTGAGGTTCATCTGAGCCTGAATCGCTCACATAGTTATTCATGCACTAAGTACTAGCATTTGAGTTCACAAATTTTGTAGTGTCGGAGACAAACAAAAAGAGGAATCTTTATAGAGGACCTCCCATACATAATTTGATTTACTTTAAAAATCAAACGGCCAAGCCAATTATGAGGAAATGATAAAAAAAAAAATATGACATTTTAAGGGTGAAAACGCATGACCATTAGCTTAGGGATTTCTCCTTGTTGTCATGGTAACTGCACGTTGCAATGTGTATCATCATATGGTAATTTTGATCAAGTATGATATTTAAAATAAAACCATGTTTGTTTCTGAAGATATGCTTTAAAATTGTTGTCAATATTATTTTAATATACAAATTTGTACGACAGAACTGAAGAAGTTATCTCCCTTTAAAGGGTAAAAATGTACCAAATTATAAAGGCTAAAAAATATACTAAATCCTCAATATATCCATGGCGACTTTTTTTCTGTTAAAGGGGATGCAGTAAAGTTGCTAAAACACCACTTTGAAATTCTGTTGCAATTTGTTTTTGGTTGGGCTATTTTTATCATAGATTGACTGGACTATAAATCTTCTACTGGGTACCAACTACCTACAATCAACTAACATATTATAATGAAAACTTGTTCTTGAGTTAAGTCCCATAAGCCTCAACATATCACACTATTTCTACCATAATTATACCAAAACATCTAAAGAAGTTTAAAGATAGTGTAGACTTACACGAGGGGATCCTTTATTATTTCTATCCGTTATGACACCTTTATGAAACTGAATATAAGACATTTACAATTTATTTCATTTGTTTTTGTTTTGTATCTTCATTTCAACATTAAACATATGCATAATAAGTAATTATACGTCTCTGGTATTATATGAAATTTATATTTAAACTTTGAAGAAACATAGGTAATTTGAAACTATGGAAAAACAAAAACTTGTATTGTATTGTGAAACAAAACGTGCTTATCTCCTTTTAAAAATTAGGCAACATCTGCAATTTGATTGATTGATTGGTGTTTAATGCCAACTTTAGCATATGCTCAGCTCATTCCACCCGACTTTGTGAATGAGACTTTGGAGGTAAGTGTATGAAATTGAATACAGACAATTTTGGTTTAATAGTAATATGGTCAAAACATTTTATGCAGGAATCATGAAAATTAGCAACATATTGTAGTGCCAATATGCCTACAAATTAGACACTTTTCATGTGTGCTTGTCTAAAGTATCCTATTTATCTTCTCACTCTTATTTGAAGATTTTTGTATACAAGACAATACCTCATCAGAATTGCAAAGTGAGACCCTGATTGGTAAAATCTTACGCTAAATTTCTAACACTGCCTTCTCGTATGTCTCATATCATAAAGGGAGATAATTATTATTTTTCCAAGGGAGATAATTTACTGATGTTGCCTATTCATGTTATTTTCTACACATTATTTAAATTTAAGTGAAAATTGGTGTCCATGATATTAATTTTAAAACAAAACATATTTGAAATCTCCTACTACAACATTACCTTGCTATAGGTATTTATAAATCTCCTACTACAACATTACCTTGCTATAGGTATTTATAAATCTCCCACTACAACATTACCTTGCTATAGGTATTTA
>MJUT01029466.1:282175-298618 GCA_002080005.1 Gigantidas platifrons | reverse complement strand
CTACTACAACATTACCTTGCTATAGGTATTTATAAATCTCCTACTACAACATTACCTTGCTATAGGTATTTATAAATCTCCTACTAAAACATTACCTTGCTATAGACATTTATAAATCTCCTACTACAACATTACCTTGCTATAGGTATTTATAAATCTCCTACTACAACATTACCTTGCTATAGGTATTTATAAATCTCCTACTACAACATTACCTTGCTATAGGCATTTATAAATCTCCTATCAACTTCTTCATAAGTCTTAGAATTTTTTCTTGTTGGTGTTTTGCTCATATCTTGCTGATGATGATGCAGTACTTCGTCCATGTAAAGCTGACGATTCTGCATATATAACATCTGTCTTTCTCTTATCTCCTCTTGAATCTCGGCATAGTTTCTATCCAGTAACTTTATACTTAATCTTTCCCACAGCATTACAGCTCTAGACTATATAATATGAAAATTGACAAACGTTCAATAAATTTCAACAAAATTAATCTTTTTTCTTTTTCTGACTGTAAATAGCAAAATTTCGCCTGTAAATCATGAAAATTCATGCCAGTTTACGAACAATTTCAACAATAAAAGTCGTTTCATTTTAACATGTAATATGGATATGCTACACTAGCTAATTTGTCATCGTGAAACACTAATTCTGTTATTATACAATTTGCATAATTATTTTTAGTTTTTATTAGAATGAATTACATGTATACAATAATAGTATTACTTTTTCTAATATGAACTTTATCAAGCAGAATATTTTATTTGTATGAGTGTAAGTCTGATAGTAAAACTGATAATAGGAAACAGAATAATATAAGCGTTATGCTTGTTTCTGAATCCTGTTTTAATGTATTATGAAAAGAAAGTTTATATGTTATTTATCAATAAAATATGTTTAAATCAAACTGATAATAAAAAAAAAACAAGTAAAACAAAAATCCATTAAAGTGGTAAAATTGAACAATAACATGGAATCCTTTTTTCTCTTACGTTACCATATTTGTTGCATCATCATCGTGGGCCTTTTGTAGATACATACTTATCAAATCCTTCTGAAATTTATTCCAAAATTATCCTGGTCACAAAATAAATGTTCATACCGATTTTGGAGATTCCTGTCCTATATATTACCAAACAAGAGGCCCAATGGTGTTAATAATGGTTAACTTGCTTCATAGTCATATAAAGTCACCTACAGGCAGTAGTTCATTATTCCTTTGTATATTTGTATCATTATCAAATTTGACTGGTTAAAAACAACATACTGTATTCTTGTACATTTTAAAGTGTTCACTACTATGTAAGCAGGTCAAAGTTGATAATGTTTGTATTTTTGATACAGCTTTCAAGATCAGTTGATATCAATGGCAACTAGTCTGAATGGGATCATATTAACCAGTTTAACCCCACCACATTGTTTTGCCTGTCCAAAGCCAGGTTCTGTATTTCCAATGTCATATATTGTGGTATTTTTTATGTTCATTGATTTGAAGTGAGAGGTGATAGTTCATTTTGATGGTATTTTTTCATAATACCAATATGTACAAATCCATACAAGGGCTTTACTTACAGATTTATCTGGAACTGGTGTGTTGGTAAGATGTGATGCTCTGTAATCAAACTCTGGTGGTGGTAGACCTATAAACAAATACAAAATATGTCAAATGTATATACCAGGTACTGCACATCAAATTGATTGTGGTCTTATGTTGTAATGGTTATATACCAGGTACTGTACATCAAATTGATTGTGGTCTTATGTTGTAATGGTTATATACCAGGTACTGCACATCAAATTGATTGTGGTCTTATGTTGTAATGGTTATATCATTCTGTAGAGTTTGGCAATTACTGGCAACAGGTCGTTGGTTTTCTCCGGGTACTTCGATTTCCTTCACCAATAAAACTTACTGTGATGATATAACTGAAATATTGTTGAAAGTGGTATTAAACACCATAAACAATCATTATGTAAAAATTTTATATAAGTAGACGAAAATTATTAAACATTCTTTCCCTTGGCTGTAAATATGTTTATTGAGTTTATTTGATAGACATACAAACACGTCTTTGTCCTGACATATACCTTAAAAACATTTATTCAATAAGCATCATAATTAGTCAACATCAACAACAGCGGCACATAGATAGATATTGCTCGATATTCACAACAATATGTAAGATTCCAACATGATGGCTTTTTCTTTCATGCTCACTTACTATACTTTCATATTAAAAACTAAGTTCAAGTCACCTATTTTGATTGAGTCTTTATACTTATAACTTTATCTCCAAATATCGTAAAAGAAATATATCTGATAATACTTGTTTTCTTTGTCTAAAGAGAGATAATTTACAAATTTTGATATAAAAGGGGAGATAATTCAATATAATAAGATAAGTTGTTAATACTGATATAATATGATACTCACCAACTATATTTGCAAGATGTAAAGATGCATTGTTATCTCCTGTCCAAGATCTGTTAAATAAAAAAATGATCTTAGTCAATGAAGAATTTACTAATACATGTAATACCTATATTTCTCAGCTCCACCAATAAAACTGACCGCCACGATATAATTGAAATATTGTTGAAAGTGGCACTAAACACCATAATCCAATCCATAATCAATAGATTTCTAGTTCACAAAATACAGATCACTTCTATATTCCAAGTGACTGCTAAAATAGTCAGTTCCTTTCAAATTATATCCATTCGGGTTAAAGTATATTCTTCACTGAAAGACTCCAAGAAAAATTATTTGTTATCGAACATAGTCTATTCTTATCAAATTTAATTTAAAAAAATTAAAATCTCTTTTTACCAAGTTTAATTATCAAAATTAAAATATATAAGTGTAACAGTGAACTTTTACAAAAGTCTCCCAAATGTAGAGGACCTTTAAATTTAACAGAGGATTCTATAGTGGACCAACCCTTTTTGGACCCATAAATATATACATGTACATGTACCTATAAGAACCTCAACACAAACCAAAATATTTTAAGGACTAACTAGACATTTACCATTTAAGTATGACCAATGAGGATGGATGAAAAAGAACTCAAACCAGACACTGATAATTTTATATTAATTTCTCATTCAATTTCAATCAAAAAGTTAAAATTTACATATTATGTTAACACTTGTTACTTTAAATACCTCTTAATCAAAGATATCAGACAATTAAGCTGTTCAATGGCTGCATTCTTCTCCTGTTGACAAAGCTTAACATCCTGTTTTAATTTGACAATAGTTTCCAGTAATGCTGTAATATTGTGTGGATTGCCAGGACTACTAAATAATGGTTCCACATGGATTCCTTTTGCCTGCATTTTCTCTTTGTAATCCTTGAATATGAAAAGTATAAAATGAGAACAAAATTATGTATTTGATGTAAATTTACATAATAATACGGAGACAGCAAACTAAATTGCATAATTTATGTCCGATCTGATTGTCGTGTTTAAGACATTAAATATGTATAAACTTAAAAGGACATTATCTATCAAATTGTAAATGTTTGTTACCCATAAAAACTATCAGATATGATTGATGCCTTAATAAAACGTGTTTCTGTAACTTATAGATGTTATGAAATGTACGCGCATCGGGAAAAAAACGAGCAACTGCTCGTGTTTTGAGATCGATCAAGAAATGGACGCCATCTAATTAATTATCGACATTGTTTACGGAGTTTGTCGAATCGTCATTAAATCAGTACAACAATGCATTTATTTCTTATTTTTTGTGAATCTGCTTTTAGTCGGTGTTAATTACGGACAAAGAACCATGCAAGTTGGCAGTTAATAAGCGACAAAATACAAATTATTCGTTTTTACCTGTCACTAGTAAGGTCAATTGCATACGGAAAAAGTGAGGTCAAATTATTTGTTTGCAAGCAAATAAGTAATTGATAGTAATTTTCGTTCTCAAAAGGCAGAAAGTGGTTTGACAAACTGTTTAATGTGAAATAGAAATGTATTTACCTTTATTTCATCATTTTAAAGTTATTTACCAATTTCCAAAGCATATAATTTTTTTGCTTAAAATCGTAGCTAATGCCCCTTTAACTAAACATGAAAATAGAAATAACAGTATTTGAGATCAATTTTTTATTTTTATTTTTGGTAAGGATTTATAATAATTTGTAAAAATTAGAAAGAAATTAAATTAGTAGCCACTGTAGGAGTGGGATATTTTATACAGATATATCATGTTTGGGAGGGGTATTTGCGAAAAATACCAGTCGAGAGACGAAAAATTTCCGGAGCTGAATGGCAAGGGAAATTTAGTCTCAAGACAGGTATTTTTCGCAAATTACCCTCCCAAACATGATTTATCTGCTTAACTACACCAAATATTATTTAGAACACTGGCTAAATAAATAATACCTTTTGCTTGTCGTTTTCAGGACCTAACATGATGTATCTGTTTAATTCTACCGAATGATGTTACATAAAATGCACAACTGATAACGTTTTACAAATTTTGTTACAAGCGTCTCGGTGAAGGGTAAAAATGGCAAATACGATTTTGCAATAAAACGCACAACTGATAACATTTTCAAATTTTGCTACAAGCAACTTGGTGAAGGGTAATTATTAGGCAAATACCCGGCAATGGTGGAAAACCTGAAAAAAAACCTAAGAATTGGTAAAAAAAAAATACCCATTTCATCAACCAATCTGAATCAGAAGACAGCATTCTGATATACAATGTAAGGTGTAATTATATCTTCTATCCCTATATACATATCATCACTTTTTAACAGATTTATAACCATGAATCCTGTAATCACTCTGTGTTTTCAGAGGATGCAAAATAAGGCTTATTTGAAACTGATATTCCAAAAAAAAAAAATAATTAGGACCAACTAACAACATAACCACTACTGACCAATAGATCATATATATGCATGCCTACATATGGCTAAATCCTATTTGACTGTTGTAATGGCACTACTTTGTAATGGCACTACTTTAATTCCAACCTTTTAGTGATGTCTATTACATGTCTGGTCTCTCACAGAGAAAATTAATGTTTATGAATAATGATATCAAATTAATAAGATTTTTAAAGTGAAGAATTCTGGTTTACAACCATCAGAATCTAGCATCTTATATAATTGACAGTAAACAAAAGTCAGACATTTGCCCTGCTATTTTCATATTCATGATTATTCTGTTGTCATGTATGGTCTGTGGATTTTACTTTCAAGATCCCAATCAGAATTTGCTATGTTTCTTGACTGCTGAGAGTCGTTATTAATAGGGAGGGTTTGAAATCCCATTAATTAGTTTTATCTTGATCCCAACCCATGATAAAAAGATTTCATTATCTTCTATTACTATGTCCTCTTTATGTTGGGTAGTTACGACTTGTTTGTGGGGTTTTTTTTAACTTGTAAATGTAACTGTTGCTGTGACTGACAAGATGGTAAATATCACTGTTAAACTTATTTCAGTTAACCAGATACCATTATTCTCAATTGCCATATTGTGTGATCAAAATCAACAAGGAAACATTTTTAGTAACAAAACAAATACTTCCTCTTGAGAACCATAGACAGATTATTCCTGAAAATTTATGATTCAATCTTCCTAAACAGTTTTTGGATTTTTTAGCTTTAGTACAAAACTTGTACTCCAATGTTTAAGGTAGGACTGTAGAGCCTTGTCCACTTTTTATCAGGTTACTGTATCTGTCTTTGAGTCTTTGAATAGCATGCAAAAAGCATCACATGAAGTTGAACTGAATTTGCTTAAAGATTATGAAAATGAGAATATTTCTTGTCAACATATTAACCCTTAAACAAGTGAATGATGCTATTGTCTATGAACCAAGAAGGCAGCGGAAACATGTGTACATCTTGATTGATAGTAGCAAAATACAAAAATTGCAATAGTACACAAAGGTAAATACGCTATTAGTCACACGATAAAAGAGCGATTGATTACTCTAAACGGTACATCAAGAGTTAATCATATGGGGGAAAATCTTCGTTGTAACACAGGGGCTTGTTACAATTTTTTTTTATCCCTCGACAGACAACTCTAAAAACCAATCAGATCGCACATGCAGCCTTTACATGAAAACAACATGGAATTATTTCAAAACCAGCAATTTCTGCTTAAAATTTGCAGATAGGTAAAGATTATGACAAAAAGGAATAGGAATATCAAAAATATATTTATTATGCTTCAAAGAATTAAAGACAGTATTGGTATCTTTAACGTATTCAGAAGCCAAAGGGGTACCAACATTATGCCATGTGGCATATCAGGTCAAGCCACCAATACAATTTCAACTATTTTGAAAAAGTGTTGTATGAAAATTTTACATTTGAAATTCCTCCCTTATGGTTTTTAGAGTTGTCAGTTGAGGGATGAAAAAAATCACAAGCCCCTGTGCCACAGGCACTTGGGTCCAGGATATTTTCTTCTTCTTCAATTTTATCAATAAAATGTGCATCTACAACGTATATGAACCCGTTTGACATGCTTCGTTGTGAAATAAATGCCTTTAGAACTATATCCCATTTTCCTAATATCTTCTATATAAATGGGGTATAGTTCATAAAGGCGTTTATTTCACAACGAAGCATGTCAAACGGGTTCATATACGTTGTAGATGCACATTTTATTGATAAAATTAAAGAAGAAGAAAATATCCTGGACCCAAGTGCCTGTGCCCTACAATATGGCTTATCCTCTGGACAGTTTGGTTGCACAGGAATCTGAAATATTATCAATATGATGAGATACGTTATATGGGCAGTGAAGTTTCACGAACATAGTGAAACTTCACTGGTCATTTATAACGTATTTCTCATCATAATTGATAAAATTTCCGATTCCTGTGGTGGTTGTAATGTAAAAATGCACGTGTCAACAGAAAACAATGTCAATGGATACTTTCAATTTAATCTTAATATTTTAAATATATATGATATAACGTTTTGATGATTTCTTACTTAAGAATTTGTAAATCTCAGTGAGACAAATTGATTACTGTATTTTGAAAGTTTTTTTTTTTACTGAAAACCAGTTCATACAGATTTCGACGCCATGTTGTTTACAACAGCTCTATGCATTCGAACTTTTCATGGTTTACCTCTACATTCATAGATGAATGCAGAAAAAAATGCTAATCAATATTCAGCGTCCATTTTGCGTTTATAGTTTTGAGAAAAGACTCTATTAGAATAAGTATATTTCCACACAGACAAATCTAAACACGGAACAAGAAAATCCTGGAAAATTGTAAAATAATTATTGAGAAATGGCATTTTACGGTCAACAACAACCTCCTGCAGGGTATTATGGACAGGGCGGTGCTCCTCCACCACAACAGCAAGATCCTAATCAACAGGTCTTATGGGGTGTTTTCCAAAGGTTCATACAACTTGAAATTTTCCTTGGATCAAAATATTATTTTCTGATTGATTTCTGATGATTCATTGTTACCTGTGCATTTGAAATATATCTTTTAACACTCCTTCTTAAGGAGAAGATGGTCTAAGTTATACAATTGTGTCTAATCTTATTGTTTGCTATTCAGCAATCAGTCTGTCAAAAACATTTTTGATTTTGACAAACTAACCAGAACGGCATTTCAGAGAGATATTTTCTATTTGATTAGCAAATTTTATGCAATTTTTACTAGCCTGAATCACAGAAATCGGAAATTTTATCAATATGATGAGAAATACGTCATATGGGTAGTGAAGTTTCACGAACGTACTTACTTCACTACCCATATGACGTAGTTCTCATCATATTGATAAAATTTCCGATTCCTGTGCCTGAATCAAATCTTATGAGATTAGGGCTTAGGACTAGTGCTTTTTTGGCACAGACTGAACAACAAAATATGTTTAAACTACAAAAAAATGTAACCCTCCAAATATTCAACATTATAGTTTATACAAAAAATGTATTTATACTATTTAAGTTTTATAGTCAACTCGTACCAAAGTCAACTCATACCACAGGAAGTGAACTCGTACCACTGTAAACTCGTAGTACCAGCATCATAATTATATTGAACTTTGTGTCAAGTGCGTCAGACGATAAGTGTAATTTGGCATGTCCTTATGAAGAACATTAGTATTTAGAATGTCCTCAGCATAAATGTTGGTGATGTTGCATGTCTCATACATTAAACCAAATAAATAACGTGGATTTGCAAGGTAAGTGAAATTCTTTAATCTATACCGGAACGGACCAGATATCGTTTCAACAAATTCCAAGCTATCACATATTTAAAATCAAACTCAAAAGCCAATCATCTCGTTAAATAGATAATTTGTTAATTTAATTATAGTTCAAAGAGGACTTAAGAGAACATGATCACCTAATTAAATAATAATATAAAGATCAAAAGAAATCAATTAATCATAATTATTTTGAAACTGCTTTCAACTCAATTTACAAAATAATGCAAATTAAAAGCCAATTAATTAATTATTATTCAACTTCATCCTTTTGAGTATATGTAAAATAATTTAATTGTTAATTTTAACACACTTTCAAAAGCACAATTTATTTGAATATTCTTTCAAAAGCATCACATGAACATTGCCATTCGTCAATTGGTCGGAATTGCTTTCCTCTTAGTGGTAATTTTTAACATGGTACGAGTTGGAAGTGATACGAGTTGACAGTGGTACGAGTTAACTAGTTACCTTATTTAATTGTCATCAGGAATTCTGTTTCACCAATTCAAAAACATTCTGTTTTTTAAATTTTGTCGGAACTTTAAATACAATAGTTTTAATACCCCTTGACCCACATAGCCTTTTTGACGATACACACTGTTACTACATGTTGTAGATAGTATCTAGTTCAGCAGTTTATGTTATATACAAAAAATGTAACTACTATCAATGCAAACAAGGGCAGATTTTTTACCCACAGTCCTATTTGTGTTGTTAAATCCTTGTCGAAAATCATTCTTGGTTCAACTCTTAAGACATTGATCTTTTCAAATAATATTATCACCTTCTGGTGGCTTATAATTATTATTGTTGCGATAATTTTTTGTTTGGATAATGGTATGATCTGCAGCTCCATTGACCAGAAGTGATGAAGAAATCATAGTCATTTATTCATGGATTATTGACGATTTGTTTTAAAACATTTTCATTTAATCTTAAAAGTTTTTCCAGCCAATCAAATAACTACTTAAAAAGTAAAGTACATTTTGTATATTCTTGCAAATTATAAGAGGAGAGATTCTGTCACAATTACCCCCTGGGTTGTCGACAATGAATGCTATATCAACTAGTCAGATCGTATATATATACATGTATCTCGTAATCTGTTCATTATGGCTAATAAGAAATTTTGAATGCCATTCATGTGTTGTTATGGAAACTACTAAACATAGATCTGTTACATAACAAAACTAAAACGACAGTTTTGATATGAATTGACCCACAGATGAAGAGTATCAGAGTTTGATCAGCCATGGGCTACCGATGATCAATCATCCCTACATTCCATGCTTTTCAGTACATAGATTTTACACGTTGGTTTCATGTTTGCTCTTAATAAGATGTCTTAAAGAGGAACATGCTTTTCATTGTCAGATACTTTTTGATTGTGACAGCATTGGTACTGTGATCCCACACATTTCACTATATGAAAAACCAGTTTTTCCATCACTTGGAAAATCAAATCGTGACTTGAATATTTCACAGGCATTTATGTACACATGTAGTAAAAATTGTTCTACATTGTATGTAAATGTATTTTAAAAAAATAGTTTTATTAAATCCATGACCATTGTATCTGCTTTATTGTATCATTGCTGGACATTACATGTATAACAGTAAAA
This sequence comes from Gigantidas platifrons, assembly GCA_002080005.1. Lineage (NCBI taxonomy): Eukaryota > Metazoa > Mollusca > Bivalvia > Mytilida > Modiolidae > Gigantidas > Gigantidas platifrons. Next base: position 288,766 of record MJUT01029466.1, on the reverse strand, counting down.
CTTGGCAATAACGGATGATGGTCATTTTGGTCTAATAATTTTATGTTAAACTATTTATAGTATACATTGACAATTCAAGTCCTTATGGAAACAGCATACATGTACATGTATTATATATACATATCAGAATGTTTTGTTTATTTTAGAGTTGACAAAGATAAAAGTGGTCAAATAAGTACTAATGAACTTAGTTCAGCTTTGTCTAATGGTAAGTGGTTGGATGTCCAACCTCTCTCAAAATATAATATAGCTACCGGGTAATTACATTCAATCCTACTTAAATACAACTTTTTTGTATTCAATCAAATCAAACAGTTCCTCTTGGCTCATTCGACTCCCATGGATTTTCAAACTGAAACAAATTCTTTACATACAGTATTTATTTTGTTTTTCTTTTGACTGAAGATGGATTATAAAAAAAAAAGAGTAATACCAAATCAAATAATGATAGTGCAGTGTGATTATTATGATTCCAAATTTAAGATGCAGAGTACGTGCAGTTCTATGTTCACAAAAGGGTGAATATTAAATTATGGCCCTAAGTTTTTATTGAATATCAAAAGTCTGGCATTATGTAGGATTGAGTGTAACTTGTCTGATGCTAATTTACAGTTCTTAACAATATTTTCATCTGCCAATATAATTATATGATATATTGTACTACATCTTATAATCATTTTGGAACAAATCTAAAACCTGCTGTGTATATTTGGCAGATGTTTATGATGTTGTAGAAACTGTAAATTAAAATCCTTTTGCATGCATAAAGTACATGAGCTACTTCCAGGTGTAAATTGTCTGTTGACAGATTTTACAAACTAATAACTATGTCTGTACATGTGTTAATCACTAGTTTCCTGCAGGGATCATCAAAGTTGTATAAGTTATTTCACCTTTGCATACCTTTTTACTTTATAATGATATCGATGGTCGTAAGAATAAATTAGAAATTAATGAAAAAGTTTTACCTAAATCTTCATCAAAATAATGAAAGCTTTTTAAATTTCAATGAAATAAAAGAGAACTACATTACAGTTTAGACTTTGCTAATGAAATGAAAAAGAAGAAATACCACACTGTTGGTTTAAAACATTGTACATGGCATAGATACGATTTTGCAAAATCTGTTGCTTTAAATACATAATGTCTTAGTATTAACGGTAGACAGAAATAAGAGAAAGAAAATGTGTATAGTTTCTAAATTGGATTTCCGTCCATTTTATTAGGATAGACAAAGACAGAAGTGGCGCTATCTCAGGAAATGAGCTTCAGCAAGCTTTGTCTAATGGTAAGCAGACATGTGAAATAAGGTGATTAAGGATAAATATGACAGATAGACTATAGTCATATTGTGTCCTGTCAATGTTAGTTACATTTTACTCTAGCTTGCACATGTGAAATGAAATAATAAAGGTTTTATGGAAATTTTAAAAGATCTTTTCTCTGTACAAGATTCAAAATAAGTCACAAAACTGGAGTTACAATTGTATATATATCGTGAAAAGTATCCCTTAGAATGGGTGTTATTCTCCCTAGCTTGACTTAAACTTAGTTTACGATCTTGATCTTGTACAAGCAGACATAAAAAAAAAACACTCCAGTCTCAATTTTTAATGTACCAGTGTCTTGTTCTCACCAAAATATAACTTAATACATGCAATTCTCACTTGGCATATACAGTATTCACTTCCTCACTGATTCTTATATATTTAAAATGCTACTGATTTTCATTATTCTTTCAATATACATTTGAATTTGCATGTACAAAATGTATATATTTGATTGACTCTTCATAGACTATATACAGTACAGTTAGAGACATAGCGCGATAAATCACTGTGATAGATGTATCTGACTCTTCTTAGTGATACTGATGTATCTTTTGTTCTGTTTAATCTATTTATTATATCCCCACTCCGTCCGTCCGTCACACTTTTGGTTTCCGGATGATAATTAAAGTACCGCTCAACCAAATCTTTTCAAACTTTAAAGCAATGCTGTGGACCATTAAATACAGGTTAATTTCGATTACAGTGTACATTTTTGTATTTCACATTTACCGTTCCATTTATGGCCCTTTTTCTCTTAGAAAATAAGGACTTTTTAAGTTTCCGGATGATATTTAAAGTATGACTCAACCAAATCTTTTCAAATTTAGTTTACCACGATGCTGTTGGCAATTAAATACAGGTTAAGTTCGATTACGGTGTATTTCACATTTACCGTTCCCGAGTTATGGCCCTTTTTCTCTTAGAAAATAGGGACTTTTTAGGTTTCCGGATGATATTTAAAGTATGACTCAACCAAATCTTTTAAAACTTTAACACAATGCTGTGGACCATTAAATACAGTTTAGTTCGATTACGGTGTATTTCACATTTGCCGTTCATAAGTTATGACCCTTTTTCTATAAGAAAATAGTGACTTTCTAGGTTTCCGGATGGTATTTAAGGTACCACTCAACCAAATCTTTTCAAACTTTAACACAATGCGATGTACCATAAAATACAGATTAAATTCGATTATGGTGAAATTGAAATTTACCGTTCATGAATTATGGCCCTTTTTCTCTTACAAGATAGGGACTTTAAAGGTATCTGGATGAAAATTTGGAATGCGGGGGTATCTGTGATCACCAGATCAACTTCAGTTTCTTTTGATATGCCATCTGGCGATAGTAAGCAACACTCTAAAAGAAATTTTGAAGATATATTTTAATAGAACAAAGGATGTATCCAAATCACCTTGAGTTTAGTGATACGTCTATCATAGTGATTTATCACACCATGTTTATCATTGTACTGTACATTAATACAATATGGTGTGATGGTTGTAAGTATAAAAAAACATATTTTTAAATTTTTTAACTACAGAATTGAAATTGAATTAAACATGTTTTATTGCTTGAGTAACAGCCTTGGTATCAGACTTAACATCTTTATAACCAACCCTCTAATGTAATACATTTGTATCACCGGGGAAAACAAAAACTTTTTATTTTATTAAGTCATAGGCAAACTTTATCACATACAACAGTAATGCATCGTCGGTAACCCACAGCTGATCACACACTTTGTTTACTCTCCACTCATCCGTGGGTCAACTGGCAGAGAAATCCTCATAGTCATGTGATCATTTTAAAACACTTTGATAAGTCCAGACTACTGTCTTTATAGCCAATCAAATCACACCTTTTAATTGTATCTAAATTAAGAAATTCCTTTTCACTTGAAAGATGAAGATTAACAATATCATATGGTGATTTTGATTGGTACATTGTAACTATTAATAGGCTTTTTTCAACGAAACAAGGATTTCTCTGCCAGTTAACCCACAGATGATGTGTGGAAAGTAATAGGACCATGATCATCTATGGGTTACTGTTGATGGGGGCGAAGCAGTGAATTTTGGACAGACATTAAAAGTCGTACAGTTTTATGTTTACCAATAAAATTTCCTCTTACTATTTCCAATGTGTGTGTTACTTTTTTCTCTCAATAAGCGCAAATCCCATTTAGGAATAAATCTAAATCTTCAAACATTAAACACTAAGACATCAATTAACAAAAGGAAGCTTTCAAATAAGGGAAAAGCAGCGAAAGTCAGACACTTTATGTGAGTTCAGTACAAAAAGCATTTCATGTCCGACTTTAAATGTATATGTCTGGCTTTAACTGTCGCTACGGTTCCGTCTTTGGCTTAGATTATTAGTCATATTTGTTGATATCGAATAAAATATCAGAACAACAGAAGCTCTATAAATAACAAAATCTATGGTAGAGACGTTCAGTGCAGACATAGCAATAGTCACGTTGTTGGTGCAAGGCTTCTTGTACCGAACTCACATAAAGTGTCCGACTTTCGCTGCTTCGCCCCTACTGAGTAAGATTCTCCATGTACTTGATTGAAACTCGTAACTTTATTTGTGATTGGCACTGATTACATAGGTAGATGTAAATCCAACTACCATACGATCACAGTCACAATATGACACACACCCATTCAAAGTGTATTTTTAACAACTTAATGTTATAATGTTTGTCTGTTAGACTACATGTAGTTGTAGGTTTTCTCCAACTTGTATTCCATGATCACCCATAAAGCTTAGTACCTCATGTGATGTAGCTGAAATATTGTAGAATGTGAAATTAAATATCTTAAAGTCATCCCATAATACATTTTTTAATGGGGAGATAATTCATATGAACAAATGATCAGGATGCTACTTATTTTGGAGATCATTATTTTTAAAACCATACAAAGAGTGATTTTCTAATTAATGTAGAACGATGTCTTCCACTTATAATATCCAAGATTTTATCTAAAAGATTACATAAATATCAGAATTGACCAGATTTTGATTAAAAAATTTTGACGTAAAATTATTTTTAGTAACATATTTGTGTGTACATGAATTTCAGTTGATTAACGATTGTTATTTAATATTTCAGGAACATGGACGCCTTTCAATCCAGAAACAGTTCGTCTTATGATAGGTAAATAAATTTACAGTTAATCTTCTATAATACATGTACAGTCAAGCAGTGTTTTGTGTTTTAACTTGAGTCATGTTGGAGTCAATTATTACAAAGCAGGTAGTTGATGTAACATGGTCAGAAAGCGATTTGTTCATGTATAATTATATCACTTATTTTATGTTTTAAATTGATTAAAAATTCCAACTTTGGTAAATTTTCTTGAAGACTCTCAGACTTAATTTTTTACATCCCTGTCCAATTCTTTTCTGGTGGCAATCAAAAGACAAAACCATGCCTGTCATATTCATTCTTCAATTTTGTAAAAAAAAAAAAAAAAATTATATATAGTTGAACTTGTTCTGGTCCTGAATATGCATGAAATATAAGCCATTGGACACAAAGCAACCAACAATCAATCAATCAAGGTTTGAGTGAACAAGATGAACTGTGAGCTACTGCTCACTTATGATACCCCCGCATATATGTTCAATGTGTATAAAAACCAACTAAGTCGGCAGAAAGGAAGTAGGAATCTGACGGGTCCAAAAACACTTCCCACAATATGACATACCTATATGAAGCTTGTGACCAAATATCAGATTTCTGCCATCAATAGTTGCTGAGAAAAATGCGACGAAGAATTTCTTGGGACGGACGGAAGGACATACAGATGGAAGGATGGACAGATGTAAAACAGTATACCCCCCCTTTCGGTGGAGTGGGGTTATAATGATTTGACTTGGTTATCATACTCATGTGATAGATCTTGTGTTCATTCACTGGTCAGGTCAAACCAAAGATAATAAAATTGGTATTTGTTTAAGTAGTAATACCAAAGACTGGTTGTCTAAGAGTTAGGATATAATGTTATTTAGAGTTGAGGGACATGTTTGCCTGTAAAATGTTTTAATGAGGAAACACTAATAATTCAAAATCTAAGTCACTGCTGTTTTTAATGATTTGATTTGATTTATTGTGTTTAATGCCACTTTCAGCAATATTTCAGCTATATCATGGCGACCAGTTTTAGTGGTGGAAGAAGCCGGAGTACCCGGAGAGAACCACCGACCATGGGCAAGCAACTGGTAAACTTTATCATTTGCGGCTGCAAGTTTAGTGCACCCTTTTTTGTAATTTACAAAGCTGATGTTTTTATTGCCATGAAATAGCTTAAATGTTGCTCACTATGCATTTAACTACAATCACTTATTACACTAATACTACATAGATCTAAGTCATCTAAGATGATATTGTTACACTAATACTACATAGATCTAAGTCATCTAAGATGATATTGTTACAGTAATACTACATAGATCTAAGTCATCTAAGATGATATTGTTACAGTAATACTACATAGATCTAAGTCATCTAAGATGATATTGTTACAGTAATACTACATAGATCTAAGTCATCTAAGATGATATTGTTACACTAATACTACATAGATCTAAGTCATCTAAGATGATATTGTTACAGTAATACTACATAGATCTAAGTCATCTAAGATGATATTGTTACACTAATACTACATAGATCTAAGTCATCTAAGATGATATTGTTACACTAATACTACATAGACAGGGTTTTCCCTAAGAACCGGCCGCCGGCCAAATTGACCGTTTCAATCAATTTTCTGGCCGGTTCAAAAGCTTCCAACAAAAATTATTTATTGTTTTTTTGACTAAAAGGATTCGTTTTCAAACTTTCTTGAATGAAAAGCAAGTAGAAAAAGAGTTTTATGGGCAAACGACTTCGTGTTTGTTTGTATCATTTTAACTTCCTTAAGTAAATTAAGTTGTTGACACTTTCCCGATGATATATGAAACGGCACTTTTCATTGGTAGATTTTTTCATGACTGGTTCTTTGCTCTCGCATAGATAACAACCGAAAAATCGAGAGAGCCACGGTAACCAGTATGTGATGAAAAACGAAAACACGTGTATAGTCCAACATCAGTATGAAGAGAACCTTGCACGATTTTTTTTCTCTTAGACAGCAGCCTCAAAGTGTCGGAAAGGGAGGTATAACATCTTTCAGAAATCAATTGACAGTTGAGCTGATAATGAGCTGCTAAATCTCCCAGCATGCTCCTATCAACGGCGATTTGTT
>MJUT01029466.1:251907-269235 GCA_002080005.1 Gigantidas platifrons | reverse complement strand
GACCCTATGGGAAAATTGTTTAAAAGTCTTCCCTCTGAAACCAGTCAGCCAATTTAAAGCAAATATGGCATGGATGGTCCTTGGGTAGTATACTTTTAAAATTGTGTCCGGTGACTACTACCTCCATCCAAGATGGCTGCCATGAGCAGACATAGTTTTAACATAGAACCCTATGGAATTTGAATAGTAACTTAAATGTATTCGGCATGCAGACATTCTTAAGAGGACTTAGTTATGTCAGGTGAGCGATACAGGCTCATGTGAGCCTCTAGTTCAAAATTTCCCCAGCTTCAAAGCTCCCAATTTCCCCTTCTAAATTATCTTTTTCTTCTTCTGTGAGTTTTCTTATACTTGCCCCCTTCAAACCCTCCACTATATCTTTAAGACTACAACCTTTATCTTCATCTTTATTGTTGTACAAATTTTTATAAAAATATTGTACTTCTTTTAATATCTCCTTCTGATCTGTAACAATTTCGCCATTATCTTTTTCAACTTTTGGAATTATCTTACTGGTATCATTATTAGACTCTAGCCCACAAAAATAGTTTGTTGGCTTTTCTCCTTCATCTACCCATTGAGCTCTTGATCTTACCAACTTACCTTTCATTTTTTCATTTCTAAGAGATTCCAATTCATGCTTTTTTGTTTCTAAATTTTCAATTGAGTTTTCAGTAACATTTTTTTCAAGGGTAGCAATTTCTTCTTGAAGATCTCTAAATCTCTGTTCCTTCATTTTTTTCATATAGCTTGCAAATGAAATTGTTTTTCCTTGTATTTCTAATAGTAACATTTCCAAAAACAGTTGAACATTAATAGTAAGTTGCAGTTCATTATCATCAATTTCTTGAATTTTATCCTTATTATAGATTAATGCTGCATATTGTTTTTTCAGATCAATGATTTTTCCCCTTACAATTTTGCTGTAATCCTTTTCGTATAATAGTGAGTTGTTAAACTTCCACAAGCCCCTACCTTTATTGAAGGGTTTAAGCACAAGGCTTAAAATAATCATTGAATGATCTGATCTGTAACTTGGATCAATGGTACAATTTTCTAAATTAGTGAGCATACTTTCTGTAAAAATGAAAAAATCCAATCTAACCTGTCTAAATGGATTTTTTTTTCCTCCAAGTATAACGATAACTATCTGGATAAAGTTGCCTATATGGGTCTATTAGACTTCTTTCTTCAATTAATTCTAAAACCTTCTCTCTCGACTTTGGGTTATTTACATGCAGATAGTTACAGTAATCTAACTCTGGACATAATACACGATTGAAATCTCCACAAATTATATAATTTTCATTTCCAAATTCATCAAAAATTGAGAACTATCATCATTCGGTCCATAAATAGAAACAAGTGTAAAGTTAATTTTGTCAACATTAATATCTAAAACAAGATAATTCCCATTTATATCTCCTTTCTCTTTAAGAATATTAAATTCAAAATTATTGTTAAAAAGAATAGCAGTACCCCTGGCATTTGATGTAAATGAGCTAAAATAACATTCATAACCCCAAATTGATCGTATACTCTTTTCGTTTTCACAAGTAAAATGAGTATCTTGTAGACAGTGGATGTTGCACTGCTTTTTTTTTTAGATAATTAAAGACATCTGTTCTTTTTACAATGTTACGAGTCCCTGACAGTTTACTGAAAGAATTTTTAACATAGCCATTAAGTAATCTTATAACATAACGCACTGATTGATTATTATAAATAAACAGACAATATACATAAATTCTGCACCAGACCAACCAATATAATAATAAGTACACAAAAATGAAATAAACAGTAGTACAAAAAGAAAGAAGACAACAAAAAAATGTAAATGAACAGTAGTACAAAGAGAAATAAGACAAAAGAAAGAGACAATAAAAACATATCATTTCTATTATATTTATCAATTAAGATACAAGACCAACACTGAGTTCATACCCACTCTATTCACTGTTGTCCCAAACAATAGATATGGCCATACCCTGATCTGAGCATGCAGAAAAACTACTACATGTACTTCAATTCAAGACATCAAAGATTCAAGGTGGCAAACAACTAGAGAAGGCCACATTCAATTGTATGAACTATAACATGTAGGAGTTTCACCTATGTACAATCTAACATTAGTGTTTAGTTGTTGGATAATCTGCAAAAAATCACCTATGAGAAAAGAGGTGTGCAATTATTTCATTGGTAGCATTTAAAAATGCATCCAGAATATAAACTACATAAATTTTAGATAACAAAAACTAGTTACTGCCCTTGTTCCAGACAACACACCAATAACTAAGTTCAACATGCATGGAAATACACCCCCCCCCCCCTTTTCCAATGCACATCTTGAATCTATCCTCCAATACATGGGTAACACTTGGTACATTAGAAAAGTGATGAACAAAACTAAAGGATCATAAACAATTACACAAAATAATGTTTCAGTGAACAAACCGAGAAGTTTAATACACATAATTATACGGGAAGTTCATGATAAAAAAATTTCCAATATTTATGAATACAGGAGGTGCACAGCATTATTTATTCTGCCCCATAGACATGGGTCAAATCTATGACATGTTATACCAAAAACTCGGGGTTCCAGATTACACAAACTACCTATGTACATGCATCTATGTATTTGGGCAAACAGGTGGAGTCATACGACCCCTAAGCCTATGTCCACTGTTGGTAAGGCAGGTAATAATATATATTATCTTCAATATTCAAATGTAAATAGTTAAATGTTGTGCTATGACAGTTGCAAGTAGTCCCAATATGTAGTTTTGAAAAAAAACCAAAGAATTCATACAGAATCAAATAGAGGGTATTACGTGTATACGGTGATAAAAATCATAAATGAAATGTAATGTATATCACTAATCATGACAGTATATTTTCCGGTATGTAGATATCGTCTTATGTACATTCTATATAATCTTTTTGATTGTGTATTCAATATCAATATCATAACAGGTAAAGACAAATTAAATATAGAGTTAATGAGATTTAAATGCATAAAATTTAAATCGTTTATCCAAGTGTCCTCGAATTTAGCCGTTGTTGTCGAACGTGATTGTTTGGTTATTCGGTATTTTATTAAACCTTGTTGGGATGACGTCATTTGTACGTCCTTTTTTAAATAGTATTTGGAGGGAGAAGAAGCCTTCAAAATACAGACATCTGTAATCGACCAAAACCCACCCACCCACTCCGTAAGGAGTGGACCTTTGTAACATATTCTGCTTTGGTTTTATATATTTTAACAGGTTGTGTCAGTAAATGGTATATTTGTAATGAAGTACAACTACCCAGGAACAAGGTGTCGTCCACCATTGGTTCGATTTAAGGATAAAAAGATGTTGAAGCATTTTATATTGCAAACTAGTGCTAAGGGCACTCCGACATTGTGGATGTGCTTGCTTATCCCACGAACTTGTAGCTGTTTTAATCCTGCTTGTATACCAGTATATGGCCGATTTCGCTGCGTTAACTTGACGAAGTATATCAGTGGACATTTTGAATTTAACATTTACCTCCGATGTCCGGGGTTAATTACTTCCGTTTAATTTCTGCATATTCTCATATATTTAAGACTGCTAGCGTTAGCCACTGATTTCCAGGGCTAATTGCTATCCCACAGTCATCATTTTTCATCTATGATCTGCCATTGGAACATATTCGGCGATCAGCATGGATAAACAAACATTCAATTTAAACATCTTAAAGTCAAATTTTTATCATATATGACATTTTACTCAATTTACAAATTATCTAGTCATATTCAAATTTAACAATTGTAACTTGTGAATAAATTGCTGTGGCCAATTGTTGCCAAACCTTTATTGATTGTTTTGTTTTTTATGAGGGCATCTAGGGATAAATAAATATGGACAGTTAATGTATGGTAACTTTTTCGTGTCCATATTCATACAATCTTGTGTTAACAGCAACTTACATGTGTCGACCCTATATACAGAGACATGCAAAAAATATTTGGTCACTGTAATTTTTATAATTCTTGTTCGATTATGATGACATTTTTACCAACAAAGGCAGAATTAAATGTAGTTTTACACTTTAATTTTGTAATCTTAGAATTTTAAGAGCTCACAAGTTAAACATGAAACTAAATTTTGAACGTCAATAACACAATATGGTACAACGATAGTAGATCTACTTTTGAAGACAACTAATCTTAAGTTTGTGCTTAATTAAATCGTGAATATTTAAAATCTGTGCTTCAAAAATATTTTAAAATTATCACAGAAAACTGCATAGTTCTCGCTTTTGCTGGTAAATATTTCATCAAAATCAAACAAGAATTGACTTTGGAATAATGTTTTGGTTTTATAAGAAATATACATGTATAGTAAAAGATCGCAGTGACCGATTATTTCATGCACATCTCTGTAGATAAGATTGTATGAATATGGACGTGAACAAGTTAAATAAAGGAAAAAAGAGATGAAATAATAAAGAAATTTTATTGAAAATAACTATGTGAACAGAAAGTTTAAAAAAGGTGGTGGATATGTGACGGAACAGTAGTTCCTCTATAATATTTATTCCTAAATTTTTTTATTATGTAATAAAAGTTCCAAACGGAATTTATTTTATGTAATTAATGTTCCACTGACATAATAAAAATACCAGTACAATGGAACATGTATTACATAAAATAATTTCCTATGTGGAACTTTTATTATATAATAAATTTTCTTAGAAACAAATATTATAAGGAACAAATAAGATTAAAATGGAGCAAATATTCCGATCCAGAAATAAATGTTCTGAGGAACAAGTACAAGGTACAAGTATTATATAATATTTATTCTGCTATGTACAAGTATTATATACTATTATTCTGCTAGGTACAAGTATTATATAATATGTATTCTGCTAGGTACAAGTATTATACAATATTTATTCTGCTAGGTACAAGTATTATATAATATTTATTCTGTCATGTACAAGTATTATTTCTCCCAAAGGTGGAACAAATGTCATACATTTGGAATAAATATTCCATAATACTTGTTCCATGGAATAAATATTATTCAATTATTTTTTCCTTTTGGAACAAATATTATTAGGAACAAATATACGGTTACAGATATTCTGTGCCACGAGCGCCTGTGATTTTGATAATTTATTTGAATATCTTCTCTGAAATCATTTATTCCAAATTAAACTGGGATAGTCTTTAGGTGGTCTCCTTTAAAATGGTATCCAACAGCCCCAACATCCATGCAAGATGGCAGCTGTTACTAAAAATAGAAATTTCTTCACATGACCAAAACTGCCACATTTTAAACAGGAGTCAGCTTAAATTTAAACTCTAGATTTATGCAAACGAGTTGCCTAATGAACTTTATTTCAAAGTTGTTACATATGACTTACTGAAGAGACAGATTCATACTTTTCAAAATGGTTGTGTACATTTTGTCTCAAATAGGAAGTTGGACCACCATTTTGGCATAAGTTACCAAAAAAGTAAATGCTTTGAAAAATGTCTATAGGACTACATGGAATTAATAATGATAGTGTTTAGTATCTGTGAATAGATCAAGCATGTACCGTCCTCTGCTTGTGAAAAATGAGAGTAGAGGGGTGTCATGTGTAAGCTGATGTCATAATATTGTACGATTATGTAAGAACGCAATAGATAAAGTGAAAAGCTACAATAGTAAAGAAGTTTTATTTCAAAACAAAATCCATAAAGAGAACATTAAACAAAAAGGAGTAATTCCATGCCACTAACAACTGTGATTTCCTTGCATAATGTCTTGGGTGTCCAAATTCCCCAGAAAAATAATTCACTTATAGGTTTCTCAAGATATTAACATGATAATCTTTATAATTTCAAAGGAAAAAATAAGAGCAAAACTACTATTTTTGAAAAATCACATTTTCTTGGTTGTTCTTGTAATGCTGATTAAAAAATTCACCTGAGGACTTCAGGTATCTTCATGATTTGTAATCATCCAAGTATCTGACAATTTTATTGGTTTGTTTTTGTTCATTTTCCTCTGTATACATCCTGCAATAGTCGAGATGAGGGTTACACCAATCACAACACCGAAGGCTATTCCTAGGATTTGTCCAGTATTAAGACCACAGTCTATGTAAAAGACAAAATAAAAAAGATAAGTTATTATGATACCACTATGAAACTAATGTATGTGTAATATAATGTAAAATTTTTCATTATAATATCCCTTTATATTGGTATTCAATAGTATAGGTCCACGTATTGTAAAAACTCAATAAGAAGAGTTTGAAGATACCAAAGGGGTAATCAGAATCCGTATATCGAAGAACAGACAACACAATGACCAAAAGAGAAAGTACAAAAGGACAATGATCTACAAAACATACACATGAAGCTAAAGATCGAGTAACACGAACCCCACTAAAAACCTGGGATGAACTCAGGTACTCCGGAAGGGTAGGCAGTTCCTGCTCCACTAGTGTTACCCGTCGTGTTAATCTAGATACAAACCCGGTAATAATTAATTTTCACCTGTCTCAAAGCAGGACACTGAAACAAGATCAAAGTTTTCATTTGCTACATAGACAGCTCCATCAGCGATGTTTTCGTGTTTATATATAAAGTATATAATATTAATAATATACTGTGTTGTTAGTGTATTAAACAAATACTTAAATGAATGAAAAGCAACAAATACCATTTTTTTAAGTCCTTGGTCAAGTTGACCCGGCTGGAGCTCTGACCCACGATCTACCGAATTTGAGGCGAGCACACTGACCATTACACCACCGATGCGGTTATAATTACTTAAGTTGTTTTATAAATAAAGTATAACCTTTAAAAAAAACCGCAAATTTTAAATCCCTTAAATTATGTGATATCATCCATCACATTTCAGTCTTATGTATGGAAAGACCTCTATCGATGCCGTTTTTCTTCTTGATTTCGTTATAATACAAATGTAGACATTGATTTCTGAATACAGGTGTAGTTTGTTTTTCATCATGTTACCTAGCTATAGTTTGTAATATCATGTCTAGTCCGAGATTCCTCTGCCGTTCGGCAGAGGAATCTCGGACTATATCATGTCTAGCATTTACTTCCGGATGATCCGCTCTATTAATTTTGTTAAAAAAATAAAAAATAAAATAAAAATAAAAAAAACCCAGATATTCTAAACCTAGTATTACCTTCATTCTTATATGAGATCTTTGGAGCTGAAATAAAAAGAATATGTAGAGCTGATATGGACCAACGATTTTATTTCGAATAAACAGAGTAATATTGTTACAAGAGGTATATGAAGTGTGTCATTAACTAAATTACCAAAGGACCACATTTCACCTCGAATTTTCAAAAATAAGAGTTGTAGAAAACGAGATTAGGATACATGTGCTCAATAATTAATTAATTAATATTAGGTGTTTGTTGTATTTTGTCTTTGTTTTCTGTGGTGATGCACTAACATCTAACAACATTCTGTTTGGGGTCATATCCGGGTTCACATTTTCAGCCGACCAATCTACGATGAGCCTACTAAATCTTCATGTATCAAAACCGAGTATGCACCAAGAGCTGGTCTCCCGATTGGTCAATATACCGGTATGAAATCGTCTTGCACTGGCATATAATTAAACATCTTAATATTTCCTTTTTTTAATTATTAATCAGAATTACTTTAAATTTTGCATTGCTTATTTATATGTAAGTGGTTTTGATATTTTTAACTGATCATCTTCCATCATTTCAAATCAGTCGAGGGCCCGGGTGGCTCAATGAGTTAGGTAGTTGGCCTAACGACTCATACAAGTCTATCACCAATACAGCATGGGTTCGCGCCCGGATTTGTAAATTGCAAAAAAAAAGGTGCACTCGACTCGCATCCGCAAGTGTTAAAGTTTACCAGTTGCTTGCCCATGGTCGGTGGTTCTCTCCGGGTACTCCGGTTTCTTCCACCACTAAAACTGGTCACTATGATATAGCTGAGATATTGCTGAAAATGGCATTAAGCACAATAAATCAATCAATCAATCAAATCAGTCGTTACCACGATTGTATGTAAGATCAGTAATAATCATCATACAAAAATGTACATGTAGGCTCTAAGTTCAATTCTCACTGGTTTATTTGAAACAAATCTATGCTGACTGATTACAAATACATTTGTACATGTAATTGCGGCAAGTCCTTATTTTCCCGTTTCTTTTCGCAAGTACTCCAATTTCCCTCACCAATAAAACTGACTAATAAATTAAATAGAAAAGCGGCAAGTTTACAAGCTGCTGTTACCATGAAATGCTATGGTGGGGAGAACGCATTAGATAAAGGGAAATAAATTATAATAGTACTGAAATTTTATTCAAAAAGAATATAACAGAAAATTAAACTAAAAAGGGGGATTTCCATTGCACAAGCACGTGAGATTAAAAATACATACTTTTTATCAGAACTTCTCCCTGTGCTCTGTAGACCACCGCATTACCGGCTATCAATCCAGAAATCTTGCATTGATAAGTGCCACCATCGGAGTATTTCACATTTTCAGCTGCAATACCAAAATTTAATATTCCAGGGTTGATATTTGATCCTGTCGCATTTGCTCTTTTGTCCAGATCTTTGCTCCCCCAGACAATTCGAAAATTGTCCTCTGGAACTGATTCAATAGTGACAACATCGGTATAGTTAGTTGTGGTAGCATTTTTCATGGAGAGTTTTATCAACAATATCTCGATGTCAGTTGAGTTTGATTTACATGCAATGTGTACGTTATCCTGTCCATACCACACATCATTTGTTTTTAAATCAATATAATTATTATTCTGACAAAACACTGAAACATAAATGGATATCACGTACTAAGATGGTTTCCCCTTTAAGATCAGAGTGTGTGAGTGAGTGATTGTTGTTTAAAGACAAGTGAGTAATTTGTCAGCTATATCATGACGAGAACACGTTGTATTTCGAAGTGATGGTGATGATGCTCACGTTGTACTAGATCAACACGCTTGTATATATACATACATGTACATGACTTATTACCGGGTTTGTAACTAGACTAGCACGACGGATGCCACTAGTGGAGCAGGAACTGCTTATCCTTCCAGAGCACCTGAGTTCACCCCCGGTTTTTAGTGGGGTTTGTGTTACTTGATCTATAGTTTTATGTGTATGTTTTGGCGATCGTTGTTTGTCCTTTTGTACTTTTTCGTTGGGCCATTGTGTTGTCTGTTCTTCTTCGCTATACAATTTCTGATTGCCCCTTTGGTATCTTCAAACTCTGTTTGTGTAGTTGGATTTTTGTAGTGCTAGTTCACTTAAAAGAGATACACTGTCGCTCTACTTGGACACATCATCCTGATTCCGAGTAATCTAGTCTTTGCTCTTACTCCTTAATGATGGATGCTAGCGGAGGAATAGAAAATACTGACATTACACCCAACCGTGGCTCAAACTCACAATGTATCTCCCTCGGGCCAAGCACAGTAACTATTACAACACTGACATAGTTAAATTCAGACAGATTTATAATCACAGAATCTGGAAAAGTGTACGATTGCTCATATCCCTGTACTTTGGCCAATGGGTGAGGGGAATCTACTACTTTGGCCAATGGGTGAGGGGAATCTACTACTTTGGCCAATGGGTGAGGGGAATCTACTTGAGTTAACATGGGTATGGTGGCGCAGCAAGAGATTGAAAATCACCCCCATTCATATATTCCCTCACATCAGATTAACGTGTATGTAAGAAATCAAAAGTTGAAGGATTCGATACATGATCATACAAATTTTCTTAGACTGTGCGCAAACAAGGGAGAAGAGCTGAATATAATGTCCCGAGTACATGTAGCTACATATGTTATTAAAGATATACTATCCAACAATGATAACAGACTATCTATTGTACTATAATTAGATCTGGTAGTCGATATCGTGGATGTCGCCTAAGCTTAGCTCTCAAGTTCAGTTTTAGTTCCTGGTTCGGAATGCACATGGTTGCACTTTGATCTTAAATTGAAACATGCAGTTTAGTTTTTATATATACTAGTATATATTATGCATATTATAGATATGTACTTACCGAAACGGATAAATTCTAATAGTATCACTAAATTGAAAGAAAACATTATTGCTTAAAATTTTCCAGTGTTTGCTCAAATCTGAAAACAAACATACACTTCGATTTATATTCCCAAATTTAAATTCCAGTGTTTGTTGAAATGTTGACATACACATACAGGTATACAGGTATACGGGGATAGTTTTATTTAATCAGGTAATACAATTAAGACACGGGGAAATATAAACGTCAATAAATGTTAAATGTGCAAAAGCCTTTAAAAGAAAATTACACATTTTAAGAAAAGTTTAAAGATCCAAAGGGCTTATCAGAAGCCACAAGCCGAAGAAAGATAATACAATGGCCAAAAGAAAAAGGACAAATGGAAAAACAATGATCTACAAACACAATCCACAGAAACGTAAAAATTGAGCATAATCTTATTATCATTATTGTTTATCATTATTACTATGATTATTAATATTTCACCATATCAAACGGAAAAGACGTTAGCTATATCCGGGATTACGATTGGTAATTTAAACAATGTATTTTGACATCTAGTTATTCCTAACTCAAAAATATTTGCATGATGTACATTCATAGCCTTTGTATTATTTGGCAATTGGCAGATTAATCAATATATCTGATAGGAACCAATATCGATCACAATTCACGGACATATATATCGACAAGATGTTGAATGAAATCTCCCTCCCTATATTGGATACCAAGATTAAACAAATGTCCATACAAACAGCGGTATATTGCTGGGTCAGCCAAATGTTTCATGAAAAATCTTTCTAAAAGCGTAGCATATAGCTATCAGCAGTCAAACCTGACCTTCAGAAGTAATACTCCAGAAGTAGTGTTAAATAGATGTTTGGATCCTCTCAATCTAGAGTTCTCTCCTTCTCAACAGTATTAAATCATTTGACTTCTCTACCTATTATACTACCATTCGCCATGCTATTAATAAAGTTAGAAATAAATGAAAAAAAAATGTTCACTAGGTTTCTTTAGTAAAAAAGTAGACATCAGTCTTAATTTGTGAAAAAAACTCTGATTCTAACAAAACGTACCCTGAATCTAAGATTTCAGTCAAAATGTTAGACTTTTTCTTCGATAACATACATAGCAGTCAGTTAGTTGGCATTCCAATGGGTACTATGCATAAATACCGATTATTTGCCATATTCGTACGAGACGGACTTCAATGCATGGACTATTCACTAGAAAAACAACAGAAATTGGTTCAATCCGTTAATTTCGGCTTCCGATATATAGATGATGCCATCTTTAAATGATTCATTGCTGATCACAGTTTCTGGGTCGAGACCAGGTCACCAATGAAATTGCTGAAATAAATGATACAACAGACCCCATACAGTACGTTTTGAACATACCTTGAGTTTTACATTGAAATTGATAATGTATACCCATTACCGATATATTACAATCCAGACTACGTCATGTCTTGAAGACTTCAACTTTCCACTCTTAAAATTCTCACTGATTCAGTTGTAGCAACGTTCAAGCAGCTGCTTTACGGACGGTGATATATCTCGTATATTAATAACAATGCAATGCGCTTTATTTAAAGTCGGAAAAAATCAAACATTACAACACAAGCTCTAATGAGCTTTTAAATCCGACATAAGAATATGCATATATAAACAATAAAACAAAAACATGCACACAATATTTGAAAAAACAAAAAAAAACAACAAAAACAGTCATATTAAAATTTTTCTATGAAATTTCAAACCAAACTAAAATATGAATGCAATTTAAAACACAGTAGTAGCATCCATCCTACTATGGATTTTCTGGCTAGAGGATTGCTATGGTCAGACCAAAGTGTACATGTCCTTTTTACCAACAGTGAGAGTATTTTTCGCTAAGTTCCGTGGCCTTTCTATTTGCTCTCAATGATGTTTTATTTTGCTTCCATACATTTTTTTCCGATTTTTGTGCTTCCCCCCTTTTATGTGCTGGTACGCCGTGCATGGTTCATATATCTTGGAAAAGCTCAATTTTTCGCTTGAGATGCATGCTTTGAAAATGGCCCTATTAGTTAAAAATATATCTTATTGGTCTTTCCTCTTTGAAATTGCGGCCATGTTATTGGCCCATTTCTCAGCAATGGCTGCACCGATTTTGACCAATGTTTATCAGATGAAAGCCCATTATTAGATGAAAGATATTCATTCTAGAGTGTTCACAAGAAAATGTTACGGACGGAATGACTGATGGACGGAACGACGGACGGACAATAGCGTTACAATATGGCTTCGCAACTTCGTTGGCGAGGGGATAAAAATACATCTATGTACAGAAATGTTTGGAGAACGGAAACACATCGCAAGATTCTTAAATTATTTTTTTTACATTCTCTGTATCAATCAATCTTACCCGTAAATCTAAAATGAACAACGGGAGGCCGATCTGACGAATTTTACGTAGCAACATATTTGGCTGTTCACTAGGGAGATAAGTGGCCGTGAGAAAAGGTGTTTCAATTTACGCCGCCACCGGAAAGTAATCCCTATGTCTTGTGCCTTCCGTTCGACAAAAAATGAACCATTAAGTATTGCTAAACAGGACAAAAATTATTATCTTGTAAGCGCAAAAGTGATAAAGATTTTAACTTCATTTTAAATTTTTATTCAAATATTCAAAAATCGAAATTTCCAACAATTTAAAATTTTGAGTAAAAACTGAAAATATTAAAATTTGAAAACTTTTTTTTTTAATTTTGATATTTTGAAATTTTGAGTAAAAACTGAAAATATTAAAATTTGAAAATGTTTTGAAATTTTGAATTGTTAAGTGTTACACGGACCGTAAGTAAGTAAGTAAAACTTTATTTCAATTCGGCATGTACATGTAATATAAACAATCAAAACATAAGCTCTTGAGAGCTTTTTACCGAATATAAAAACAAATACATTAATATTAAAACAATACAATCAGCATGCAATTACAATATTAAAACATATTATGCAGGCAAAAAGCAGAAAGGGGGCTGTAAAAGAAATCTGAACAGAGGTCCATGTAGCAAGTACCTCGCTGTCATCCTGTTCAGGATTACCATACAGTCACTCCATTTCAACATAAAAGCACTACAAAACAAGTCAAGCATGAAACTAAAAACAAGCAAAAAGCAACTAAAATACAGAAATTTAGACATTTAGTAATTTCCATAAAAAATGTTTAACACCATTTAAAGAATAAAACTTTGAACATCTAAAAAAAATTGAAATTTTCATAAAAATTTAAAAAGAAAAACATAGCATTACTAAAAATATATATATATATACAATGTACATGTATATAAAAAAAACATTGATCGTGAATCGGAAGCAAATTCTTTCCAAACAAATACTTTCAAACAAAGATTGTCAGTAGAAACACTTAAATTGAGGCAAGAAAAATAAATTAGGCTTTTTATTTGCAAGCAGAGCATCGGCAATCAGAACCAGTCTAGGATTGAACAAGGCTCCTAAAATGTGCGAAACTATTTTCAGTCCTGAAGTGGTCTGGTAAGCTATTCCACAGAGAAACTGCTGCAAAACGGATTGATCTCTTACCGTATGTTATAGTCCTTACTTGTGGTACATCCAATATATTTCTGTATCTAAAATAATATTTTGAATTTTTAGTATGGAGTAAATTTTGTAAACATACAGGAGCCAAATTGTGTAGAATTTTGTAAGTCTCAAGTGCCATTGTCCTGATACGTCTCACTTGTAGGGTGGGAACCTTTGCTTTTTCAAGCAAAGTTTCAGAGGAGGATGAATAATCATCATATACAAATCGCAGAGCTCGCTCTTGTATTTTTTCAAGTTTGTTAGAGTTTTTTTCAGTACAAAAATGCCATGCCAAAGGGCAAAAATTAAAATAACTTAATATAAAAGTATGAAAAATGGTAAATTTATTGAGCTTTGTAAGATATGAACCAAGTCTTTTAAGAACATTTAACTGCTGAAATGCTTTTCTACATAAGTTACTAATATGTTGATCAAATTTTAACTGATAATCTATATCAATTCCCAATAATTTTACAGTTTCTTCGCATGACAGTATATTATTTTGAATTTGAATAGATGGATTTTTTTGCAAAGGTTTTTTTCCCTACTGCCAAGACCTGAAACTTATCAGGATTTGCTTGCATCTTATTATCTTTAAACCAATCAATCAGCACCTGAGACTCAGCTTCTAAAGTAGAAACGAGAATATCATAGTCAGGGCTGCTGAATGACAAAGTATTGTCATCAGCATAATTATACAATGAACTATGTTTAATGAAGTAAAAAATATCATTTATAAAGACGTTAAATAATAGGGGTCCAAGTATGGAGCTTGAGGTACACCTTTCTGGATGTCAGCCCAGTCACTCAAAACAATGTTTACTTTAATTTGTTGTTTCCTGTTAGAAAGATAAGATTTTAATAAAGATACAGAGTGTGAAGAAACACCATAAGCTGATAATTTATCTAATAAAATATTATGGTGTAAGCAATCAAAAGCTTTGGAGAGATCCATAAGAACTGCTGAGACATAAAAGTTTTTATCAAGGACTTCTCTCCAGTCTTCCAGTAATCTGAGTAACGTAGTCTGACATCCATGACCTCGTCGAAATGCACACAAGTGAGGATTGAAAATGAAATTAAAAAAATCATTTAACTGTGTTTCAATTACTTTTTCAAATAATTTAGAAAAAATAGGAAGGATACTAACTGGTCTGTAATTAGATATTACTAAAGGGTCATTTTTTTTTAAAATAATGGGGTAACCTAGCTGAGCTCGTTTGAGTCTGTCTGGAAATACACCTGTGTCAACAGTAATATTTATCAGTGTTGACAACTGAGGTGCTATTACAGACTTACTCGCATTTACTATTTTAGCAGGTATACCATCTGCCCCTGTTGCTTTTTTTTACATTTATTTTATTTATGATTTACAAGGACGCGTTAATAAAGGAATAAAAATAAATACTAAAGAAATTTCATTGAATATAAATTTGTAACTAGAACGTTATAAAAAGGAGGTGGTGCAATCCCATCCCACAAGCGCCTGTGGTCTAGCTATATGAGATGAATCATTGCTCAACTTTGGGACTCATGAATGTGGAGTACATGTATGGCAAATACAACAAATAAGAAGTTCTCCAAGTTTACATAAATTTATAATTTCGTGACAAGCTGACCTGTGTAAATAAGTACATCGTTTTTGTTTTTGTTTTTGTTTTTTTTTACTTTTTATGCATATTTTTTTTTATTGCATGTACATGTGAACGCGGTGATAGTCAAAAGATTTGTGGAGTGCTCCTATCATGGGAGCAGCACAGAACTGAATTAAAATTCTAGTCTGGGTCCCTGTACATTTAAGAAGAACCAGTCCATGAGAGTGAAACTGAAAGAACAGTTGAACCAGTCTGCAAGTGTTAGACACTTTCCCAGTCTTTGGTAGCATTGTAAGTTGAATGCAAGATGTAATATAAAGTATTAATCGAGGGTAAATCTTTGCAAAAGTATTGTGAATATATATGTTAATAAATAAACTGGTCTTTGGCTGCACACTGTCACTCTGTTGTCACCTCTACAAAAACCTATCTCACTCTCCACAACTTGGCACAAGAATGAAGACGATTAGTGTGCTAAAAATGTATTAAGATGGACGTATTCTGTACCTTTTTGAATATTGTTATACAATTATACAATATGGGATTTAACTATTACCAGTAAATATAATGATTTAGCTTGATACATAATAGCTGCGGAACCGTAGCCCTTTATGGTCCTTTTTTTTTTCTTTTTTTTTTTTGGCGGACCATAGGGCTACGGATTTCACCCTATCAAAGATTTTCGAAAATAAGCAGTGAAAATTCTGCGCACCCTTTTTGCAAATTATTGTCATGAAATCAGGTCCGAGAACGATCAAACATATATGTATCGTTTCGTTAGATATTTATCTACATTCTTCTATACTTACTTACCTATTAATAATCACTTCCATCTCATTATTATAACAAATGTCTCATTTCTGACAAGTCCCGCCTACTTCGTCAGCCATCTTGCTACTCCGGTAGTCTCGTCCTGAGGTCACTTGATTTTTCCAATTATAACCCTATTTTATCTATCATGTAAGGTAAGTAAGTATAGAAGAATGTAGATAAATATCTAACGAAACGATACATATATGTTTGATCGTTCTCAGACCTGATTTCATGACAATAATTTGCAATAAGGGTGCGCGGAATTTTCACTGTGCATTTTCGAAAGTTTTTGATAGGGTGAAATCCGTATCCCTATGGTCCACCAAAAAAAAAAGGACCATAAAGGGCTACGGTTCCGCAGCTAGATACATAAGTGCAAAAAAAGTTATATTTTTTATATTCATTGTACACATGTGTTGACCCTCTGAACAATTAATTAAAACACACTAATTATGTAAAGGTATTCTGTTGTATAAATGTCATCTTAAAGGTAAACCTTTATCTACTAAAATCTACTAATGTAAGGTATTCTGTTGTATAAATGTCATCTTAAAGGTAAACATTTATCTACTAAAATCTACTATTATGTAAGGTATTCTGTTGTATAAATGTCATCTTAAAGGTAAACCTTTATCTACTAAGATCTACTATTATGTAAGGTATTCTGTTGTATAAATGTCATCTTAAAGGTAAACCTTTATCTACTAAAATCTACTAATGTAAAGTATTTTCTGTTGTATAAATGTCATCTTAAAGGTAAACATTTATCTACTAAAATCTACTAATGTAAGGTATTCTGTTGTATAAATGTCATCTTAAAGGTAAACCTTTATCTACTAAAATCTACTAATGTAAGGTATTCTGTTGTATAAATGTCATCGTCTTAAAGGTAAACCTTTATCTACTAAAATCTACTAATGTAAGGTATTCTGTTGTATAAATGTCATCTTAAAGGTAAACATTTATCTACTAAAATCTACTAATGTAAGGTATTCTGTTGTATAAATGTCATCTTAAAGGTAAACCTTTATCTACTAAAATCTACTAATGTAAGGTATTCTGTTGTATAAATGTCATCTTAAAGGTAAACCTTTATCTACTAAAATCTACTAATGTAAGGTATTCTGTTGTATAAATGTCATCTTAAAGGTAAACATTTATCTACTAAAATCTACTAATGTAAGGTATTCTGTTGTATAAATGTCATCGTCTTAAAGGTAAACATTTATCTACTAAAATCTACTAATGTAAGGTATTCTGTTGTATAAATGTC
>MJUT01029466.1:221127-233674 GCA_002080005.1 Gigantidas platifrons | reverse complement strand
GGCCTTAGAGAAACTACTGTTTTATAAATATAATTATTACAGGGTAAAGGGTGGCCTTAGAGAAACTACTGTTTTATAAATACAATTATTACAGGGTAAAGGGTGGCCTCAGAGAAACTACTGTTTTATAAATATAATTATTACAGGGTAAAGGGTGGCCTTAGAGAAACTACTGTTTTATAAATATAATTATTACAGGGTAAAGGGTGGCCTTAGAAAAATTAATTATTACAGGGTAAAGGGTGGCCTTAGAGAAACTACTGTTTTATAAATATAATTATTACAGGGTAATGGCTTGTGGGTATTTAATGCAACTTTCAACAATATTTCACTTCTATCATCGTGGTCATTTTTATTGGTGAAGGAAACCAGAGAATTTTTTTTTTTTAAATTAACTATTCCAACAGGTCACTAAAAACCTTTATTGTGGAGCTGTATCAAGTACACCTCACTATAGACAGGAATCAAAGTCACTAATGTCGTGGTGATTGGCGATGATCTAAGTACATGTACATGTAGATATAAATTCAACTAACACACAATTACAGACATGACAGCACCAAACTAAGTACAGTAGGTTTTTACTGTAAACCACATCAAGAGCAAACTGAAATCTTATGCTTTACCAAATATCAACTGTTAACTCCTAATATTTGAAATGGTTGCCAATAATGTATGACCTAAACACCTATTTAATCTATTTAGTTTTGTATATCATGGTGAGAACAAATTACCTGTGGATGAGATGATGATTCCTGCTTTGTATCAGACCAAAACGTTGAGATTTAATATTACAGTTGCTAGCTCACTGAAGTAACAGTGTGTAGATAGATATGATAATTGTTGTGTATGTATACATACATGTATCTGTGGACTATTGTTTCAATAAGCTACTGTATTAGCACTATGAAAATCCAACTCAGCAAACCACATTTCTGTTTTTAAATGAAGTGATTGCATTTTATACCTCAATAACTAATTAACCGCATTGGTGGCATAATGGTTAGTGTGCTTGTCTTGAGTGTGGTAGATTGTGTGTTTGAGCCCCAGTCGGGTCAAACCAAAGACTTACAAAATTGGTATTTGCTGCTTCTCGCTTAATATGCCAGAGTTATTGAAAAGTGTCGGTTTTGTCGGTTTTGCCGATAAAAAATCTAAATGTCCGATAAATTCAGTCCCTCTGTCGGTCCGGATGTCCGATAAATATGCGATCCTGTAATTCCCGCACCGGTTTTTAGACGTACCAAAATTGCGACTGGTTTCCGATATTTATTTTACTTATTTTGGTAATGGTATATCGAAATCAGCGGTGTCAGTAGAATTATCCCTGAGAAATGATTGTCGGTTTCCTCAAGTCAATTTTTTGCCGCCGGGTCGTTATCTTTTATTACTATTACTAATAAATACAATAAAATAAAATAAAATTAACACACCGGCCCTCTATTCTAACTCTAAGATAGCCAAAGCGCTTAGGATATCGGTAAAATGATCATGATTTAAAACCTGTACGTGACGTACATTATGGATAAAATGGCCACTGGTGATGTGCCCAGTGGAACCGTTCTGACTATTTACAGAAATATACGCATTTATCAACGAAATATGAGTGATGCAATTTTATTGGCTTAGCAAAAGCCTTTATGATTTATTTTGTGACCTTCAAGGGAAAGATACCAAAACACTGATTTCACAGAAACAAGAAAAAAACAAAAATTTTAACACAACACACTCCTTTATACCATTATAGGACCAAAAGTGAGACCAGGTGTACCATTGGTGGTAAGCATATTCTACATCCCATAAGACACATGTTTGTTCATTTTGAATTTGTGGTTTAACATCTCTTGAAGAAAAAAACCCTGCATGCAAGCCTGTCCTTAAAATTTTCCTATGGTAGGGGAAACCAACAATCAATTTTACATGGCCAGATGACAATGCATAATTGTTTGTTGACAATATATTTCAACTATTTCAGAGCCTATGGCTAAGCAAACCACAACTGAAAATTAAAAGAATGAAAGTCATATTTCTAATTCTTTCAGATTTTGTTTTAATCATATTCATAAATACAGTATACAGTATAAGATTAAAATTGGTGATTAACTTTAAAACACATATAACATATATCTGCAACGGAATACCGAAGGAACAAGTTAAAGGAATTATTCAAAAAAACAACAGAATCCAAAAACAAGTCAAAATGGAGATATTGTTAAAATATCTGATTTACCATATCTGTAATCTACCTGAAAAAAAAGCTGGGCGCCTAAATTATTTGTTTGGCTCCTTGAAAATGAAAGTTAGGAGACCAGGTGGCGACCATTGTTCAAAAGTTAGTGTATATCCCTGCAATCACTCGGAAACATCCGCTTTTCATTCTTATATTGTGCTCCATGCACTGTTGGGATCTCTTCAACTGGTATCATGAGAAATACAAAAAGGTAATGTATAAATGTAATAAATAATTAATGTAAACCAGATGTAAAATAACTCATGATGTAATATAACGCAATCCCACTGACATTTTGACAAGATGGCCGCATGGCCAATACAGTTTCATACGGATGCGAAGCCGGGGGTTAAACGAAAGGTTGACCCATTGCCACACGTCGATAAAAAAAAAAGAAATACGAGGAAACACGCAAACGTCTTTTCCTCGAATCATGGAAAGATAAGAGGCCATGGTTAAGAAATGAGCGTAGGTAATGGGCAACTAAATTATCTTGTTAGATGGTCAAATGATGTTATTATTAATTGAATCTGAATAAATGCATAAATACTAGTGAAATCATGCAAAAAACACAAGGCTAAAAACAAGTTAATATAATATTTTATTTATAAATGTTCGGACTGACAAAAGTTTGTTCGGACTGACAAAATCTTGAAGGTTGTCAGTCCGAATGTCTGACACAACCAAAAAAATTTCAAGAACTCTGATATGCAGCATTATAGAGAAAGAGCAAGGATTGGTTGGCTCGGAATCAGGATAATGTCAGAGTGAAGTGACGTGTCTACTCGAGGACTGCTGTTTCAGTGAGCTAGTGCTATTAAAAACCACCTAAGGGTGTTGGCATAGTACAAAGCAGACATCATCATCATCTCATCGAATATAACTTGTTCTCACCATGAAATAGCTGAAAAATTTCTCATTTGGCTTTAAACAACAATCTCTCAGCCATTCACTATGTTGGTATAGTAAGTGACAGATATCATCAACATGTTGTCGAGATGATATAGCCTATAGGTGACAATTGTTCACTTGGGATTAAACAGCCATCACTCTCTCTCTATATCTTTTATTAAATATTAAAACTTCAAATGTAGTTATGTTCCCTGAGAAATCACAGATTTTGTTTCATCCCCCACACCAAAAAAGGGCCAACTCAAACCCATCTAATTGTTACAACTTCGGTGCTCGTCCTCTAATGGCAATCAAAGTTATTACCAGCTCTGATTTCCGGAATTCAGTTCCACTTTGCTTACATTTTTGTAAAGGTCATTTCATAAAAATAGTCCTGTGTCACCTTTAATTGCATTTACCTTGGATCTGCATTTGTTTTAATGTGTGTTCTACAAGGTAAAATCAACGACGAATTTAGCTTATGTCTAAATATATTTGAATTATTCTTATTTATGCATTGCTGGAAAAATAGTCCTCCTGTTCTCTGCATTTCGGAATTTGGTTTTGTAGTTTATAATTTCACTTCCGGGTTAATATTTAGAGCATCAAGTAACGTAAACGCAGGTAAGTTTCCACTCTAATATTATTGTTTGAAAGTAAATGCAATTACATTATGATGGCATGTTTGACATGCAGTGCTAATGCTGTCAGCATGAAAAATTCATATTTTTATATGTGATAAAAATCTTAAATTCTGAATTTATGATATTTTCGGACACATCCTGGTGCACTCTTCTTTATATTCTATCCTCCACTGTCTGGAGTACCACTACTTAGGTAGAGTAGTGTAACACTGAGCAACTGTACTGTAAGCAACGGGGTGCATGTGCAGGGTAAAATTACAACAAATTTAGTGCAGGAACCAGTATGTTAAAGTCTATAAATCAAATGTTCCAGATACTGGTATAACGGCTGTCCAAGCTGCTCGGCGAACCCACCACCAATTTACAAATACGCTCTAGCAGAATGGCATTTCCATTAATATAAAAAGAATAACTTCCCATCACCAGGCAAAAGCATCTTACAACTATGTGTCACTTTTTACATATTAAAACACTAGTTCTATCAGCAAAGCCATATACATATAAAAACTGAAACGGCTCATTCAAGGCCCAACAGTTACGAAGTTAGTAAAACACTATGTTCATCACTATAAAAGTCAGTACATTCATTGCAGGTGTCACTAAGATCTAAAAGCTTCACACATGCTAATAAAAAAATTATCCAAGCACAGCTCACAATGTTCAATGTTTAAAATCTAAAACTGCTGCTTACAGGCTAGTAAAATCTAAAGTTACTGCCACCTTCAGCTAAGCACGGCTCACAATGTTCAATGTTTAAAATCTAAAACTGTGGTTCACACGCTACTAAAATCTAAAACAATTACAGCCACCGTCAGCTAAGCACAGCACACAATGTTCAATGGTTAAAATATAAAATTGCTGTTCACACGCATCTAAAATCTAAAAATTTCAGCCACCGTCAGCTACGCACAGAGTGTTCAGCTTGAGTATACTCAGTACTAGACTTGGATTTTTATCCTAGACAACTATAAACTGCACCCACTTAACGTTAAATTGACATTGAATCTTAACTCAAAGTATGAAAGAAAAGGAAAGATAAAAAATGGCTATTCAACTCAACACTAATCTAAATCTGGATTAAATCTAATGATCTGTTAAGCAGAAATTTTATTATCATTTCATTTCAACTTCTACTTTATATTATTAACTAGAATTTATTTAGGTCACAGATAGTATTAATTGGCCTTGCCACCCCCACCACTAGTTATATCCAATATGCTTTCACGCCAATCACGGATACAGACACAGGGCTTTGTTGACTATCCATGCATGTTATTATTCATACATAAAACATTGTTTTTTTTTTATAAATGGATACGTGGTTGCACAATCCTCTTGAATACAAGCGAGGAAGACATAGGTATTTGTATATGGTGGGATAACGGTGCGAGTATGCCGTAGATTCTTTTAATGCATCATATATAAACAATCAATTGCCTAACAATACACAATACAATACAATAAGCTTTATTTAATAAAGTCGGAAATAATCAAACAATTATACCACCTAGTGAGCTTTTAAATCCGACATAAGGATAATCTGATATGCATATATACAAACAATAAAACAAAACATGCACACAATAAATTTTGAAAAGCACTGTCAAATTTAAAATATTCCCATGAAATTTAAAACCAACCTAAAATATGAAAGCAATTAAAACACAACTGTAGCACAAGCATAATTAAAAAACACACATATATATTGGTGTGAGTAAACAAAAAAGTATGGATATAAAAAAGACATACGTAGAAACTAGCAAAATTTAAAATTATAAATTTTAAAAGCATATATACATCTACATGTACATGTATATCTACAAATTTAAAAAACAAAGCAAAAAGTATGAAAATAATTTAAAGATCATGCACAGAAACTGTAGTGGCTGGCATGAGCTGTCATTCCAAGAGTTTATTAAACTCTTAAATTGATTGAAAGATGTTTCTTTCCTGAAGTGGTCTGGCAGCTCATTCCAAGTTTTTGAAGCATAATATCTTAAAGAGTTCAACTCATGCTGGTATATGTGGCACGCATGGGGTAATGCTAATTTGAAATTGTAATGCCCTGTAATGCATTACATTTTCCCAAGTAATGCATGTAATGTGTAATGTCCCAATTTTGGCATTACATGTAATTGTAATGTAATGCATTACATTGGGAAAAATGCATGTAATTTTTGCATTACATGGCATTACATAGCATTACTTCTGTCTGCTAAGTGCTATATATTATTACAAATTTCAGGGATAATAAGAACCTACTGTTTTATTCTTTCCTAATAGAAAATAGGAAAATTAAAAACAAATCAATGTCTAGTTAAATGATTAACGAAAAGTGTAACTTTGAACTGTTGTCAAACTAATGATTTTCTTCATCTAACCTTAATACTAAAACATTTATACTAATAATTAAAACAGATCTATTTTATAAACATACAAAAATAAGAAGATATGAAGACATTATGTATGAGGGAAAAATAAAGCAAACTCTATATAAAATCATAAAGCTTTGTACAAATAAAAACAAATGTGTAAAAGTTAATATCATACAATATTAGAAATTTGTTAAATAGACTTTAGGTTTGAATTCAACTAAAAATTTGCTTTAATTAACTTAAATTTTACTATATAAATGCTTTAACTAAGAAAACATGTGATGAAAACAATTGTTTTATTTGCAATCATTTTCATATACCATTATAGTCATTGAAAAACCTATACATATCTGTATCTGTATCTGGTGACGAACTTCTGCCAATCAAGGCACACCTCATTATAATGAGAGGAAGGTTAATCCATCACCATAATAATTACTACGCGTAAAATATATAAGAGTCACTATCACTACGGTATAAAATTCATAAAATATATAAAGTCACTATCACTACGGTATAAAACACATAAAATATATAAAAGTCACTATCACTACGGTATAAAACACATAAAATATATAAAAGTCACTATCACTACGGTATAAAACACATAATATGCTAATCCACCACCATAATATAGCGACGCATAAAATAAATAGTTACAGAAGTCCCTATCACTGTTATATAAAATGACTGCTAAAAATTATGTATATACACTGGTTATTATAAAACTAGCTGATAAATAGTTTAAAATCTAAAATATTTGACAAAGTGGGATCTTGCAGTCCATGTGCGCACTCTCCAGAACGGTTACTAAACGAGCATCCATAAGCAAAGCATATACTGGGTTGAGTACATAATAATTCATTATTATATCATTTCTTTTTTCCATTCTCCTTTTTCTTATTCTCCATTAGGCCTAGGAGTTCGTATCTTTTGTTATGGATTTTATATAATAACTGTCTACATAAAGGTTCCAGTACCTCTCCAATGGTATCCAGTGATTTGATCTGGGTTCTGTCATACTTATCTACATAGATAAATGGATTTAATATAAGTTGTAGTATATCTATTGGCTGACTTGCCTTGATTTTTGCCAATACTGCGCTACCTACGACTATTATCCTCTTGATTAAAGGCTCCCTAATATCCTGCAATGCTTTACAACATAGTACAAAATGTTGTAGTGTTTCGTCTGCATTTCCACAGAGATTACATGTCGCAGAAATAAGATGTTTGGAATAAACAGCTCTGTTTGTTTGTAGAATATATATTCCTGTAACGATTTTTAGCCGAGTTGGAATTCTTCTGATGTCTTGTATGTTGCCACTTTGCGATTTCAGTAAAGGATGTATAGTACCTATGTTATAGTTGGAGTCTAAGTATTTTAAGCTGGTGTATAATACCATATTTTCCGTTATTGCATTTTTCCAATATTGGTGTACTTGTTTGGTTTTTAATCTTTTCCATTCCAATTTTGGAAGTGGATTTTCTAGATATGTATATGGATCCATGATATCATATTTTATGCAGATTTTTCTTATATATTTTTCATAGATATTTAAAGATCAAAGAAATAAGTTGAATGATCGAAAATTGACACCTGTCAAAAACCACTAATTAGTTTGTATATCAATCAATTCCTTTCTTTTGACAAGTGAATTTATGGTTTAAAAGTAATTAAATAACATTGAGATTAAGTTAACAATATAATTAAAAAAATATAATGGTAGAATAAATTCCTTACAACATCTCTGTTATTTCTTTTTTAGAGAAAACACAGAGATGTATACTTAGATGTACATATGTATATTTCTTTTGATAATATAAAATTTATAAAATGTAATGTGTAATATAATGCATTACTTTGGTAAACTAATTGTAATGTAATGCATTACTTTCCAAAATACATGTAATTGTAATTGTAATTGTAATATAATGCTGGTTTTGTCAAAGTAATTGTAATGTAATGCATTACATTGCAATGTAATTGGCCCCATGCCTGAATTATGTGCTGTATTGCTGTACCTAAAATTATATTTATTATTTATTTAAAGTTACAAGTTCATGTAGATCTTGAGGGGTTTCCTTATTAGCTCGCCTGACCCGAAGGGTCATGTGAGCTATTGCTATCACTGGGCGTCCGTCGTCCGTCTGTCATTAACTTTTTGCATTTTAATCAACTCCTCTAAAACCACTGGGCCAATTGGAACCAAACTTTGGTGGAATGGTCCTTGGGTGGTCCCCTTTCAGAATTGTGTCCGACAATCCCCCCCNCCCCCCCGCCTACCAAGATGGCTGCCGTTACTAAAAATAGAAAATTCAGCAAAAAATCACTTAAAAATTATCTTCTCTGATACTGCTGGACCAATTGGGCCCAAACTATGGTGGAATGGTCTTCAGACGGTCCTCTTTGAGAATTGTGTCCGACGACCCTGGCCGCCAACCAAGATAGCCGCTGTTACTAAAAATATCAAATTTGGCAAAAAAAACACTTAAAAATTATCTCCTCTGAAACTACTGGGCCAGTTGGGCACAAACTATGGTGGAATGGGCTTTAGGTGGTCATCTTTCAGAATTGTGTCCGACGACCCTGGCCGCCAACCAAGATGGCCACCGTTACTAAAAATAGGAAATTCAGCAAAAAGTCACTTAAAAATTATCTCCTCTGAAACTGCTGGTCCAATTGGGCCCAAACTATGGTGGAATGGTCTTTAGATGATCCCCTTTCAGAATTATGTCAGACTACCCCGGCCACTAACCAAGATGGCTGCCATTACTAAAAATAGAAAATTCGGCAAAAAATCACTTAAAAATTATCTTCTCTGAAACTGCTGGGCCAATTGGGCCGAAACTATGGTGGAATGGTCTTCATATGGTCCTCTTTCAGAATTGTGTCCGACGACCCCGGCCACCAACCAAGATGGCCACCGTTACTAAAAATAGAAAATTCGGCAAAAAATCACTTAAAAATAATCTCCTCTGAAACTGCTGGGCCAATTGGGCCCAAACTATGGTGGAATGGTCTTCATATGGTTCTCTTTCAGAAATGTGTCCGACGACCTCGGCTGCCAACCAAGATCGCTGCCGTTACTAAAAATAGAAAATTTGGCCAAAAATCACTTACAAATTATCTTCTCTGAAACTGCTGGGCCAATTGGGCCCAATCTATGGTGGAATGGTTTTCAGATGGTCTTCTTTGAGAATTGTGTCCGATGACCCCTGCCGCCACCGTTACTAAAAATATCAAATTTGGCAAAAAATCACTTAAGAATTATCTCCTATGAAACTACGGGGCCAATTGGGGCCAAACTATGGTGGAATGGTCTTTAGGTGGTCATCTTTCAGAATTGTGTCTGACGACCCCGGCCGCCAACCAATATGGCCACCGTTACTAAAAATAGATAATTCAGCAAAAAATCACTTAAAAATTATCTTCTCTGAAACTGCTGGGCCAATTGGACCCAAACTATGGTGGAATAGTCTTTAGGTGATCCCCTTTCAGAAGTCTGTCCAACGACCCGGTTGCCAGCCAAGATGTCCGCCATTACTAAAAATGGAAAATTTGGCAAAAACTCACTTAAAAATGATCTCCTCTGAAACCGCTGGGTCAAATGGGCCCAAACTATGGTGAAATGATCTTTAGATGGTCTACCTTCAGAATTATATCCGACAACCCCGCCCGCCAAAGAAGATGGCAGCCATTGCTAAAAATAGAAAATTCGCCAAAATTCACTTAAAAATTATCTCCTCTGAAACTGCTGGGCCAACTTTGAGCCAGGTGAGCGATTACAGGCTCCTAGGAGCCTCTAGTTTTCATTCCCAAGCTAAATATAGTTGAACCATTGGGCAAATTGAAAGAGACATCGTTCTTCTGCTGAAGATCACATAGATATGATCATGAGTTACAATTTGTGTGGTCACAATACAGTAATATTTCAAAAGGGAAAAAAAAGGGGGGGGGTGCATATAAAAATCACTGGTATGCAAGGCTCCAATAATCAAGGTAGCCAGAAATAAAAATGTGACATTGAATAGATGTCCTTAAGGTAGTTATGAATAAAAAAAAACCCAGAACAAATCAGTTCAGACAGCCTTTTAATTATTTACTAAATTTGGGCAGGGTAATATCAGAGGGGTCGCGAAACAATGTTTTGATTAATCGCAATTAACTTCTCCCAGAAGTCTCCCCACTTCTCTCTGTTGTCTCCCACTTCTCCCTGTGAGCTCCCTGAAAGAGAAGTCACTTCTCTTTCTAATTTGAAAGTAGTGAGAGCCCTGAACGATATGCTTATAGTGTTGGATACCAGTATATGTAAATAAATACAAAGAACATAAATAAAACTGATTAAAACAAATGGAAGTAAAGACGAACTAAACATTACTTTTACACAGAAGTTGCAGCAGATTAAATTATTCACCCAGAAACACATTGACATTTTTGAATGGTAAATTATTCTTAAACAGGTAGTGGCTTTGTTATAAATTTTTCTTATATAATTCAGAAGAACAGCAGCCTCCACTAATAATTGTACATTTGACCTTTAGTACTTTAAGCTCAAGGCTATGAAAACATCATCAATAGATCTGATTCCTAGTTCAGATTTCACTTAAATAGAAAATTTACTTTACAAAATCCAGGTCTGTCTCCATTCTGATTCAAATTATTCTTTATTAAATAGCTGTATGCTTCAAAAGGATTTCAGCAGAATGTTCTTCAGAGTGTTTTATTATCAAAAACTAATTTGAAATTCAAGACTTCGGATATGGTTTTATTTCTTCTCTTTGTTATATTGCAGAGTTGGTCATCGTCAGGGTTTCAAAATTATTTTTTGTAGTGAAATGTTTTTAATTCTGAAGGTTGGCCTCATTGTCAGGAAGGTCCTTTTTTCCCCCACAACATCTAAAGCAAGTGTCACTAAACACCAATTGTTCAGGTTTATGTTGTGAGAAGCTACAATCCAACAGCTGTATCAGACTTTGGAGCAATCAAAGAAATATGGTGTCTGTAAAAAAAAAACCTAACATTTTGGTGATCCATTCTTTTAAACACCATATCTAATGAAGATTTTTTTCTTAAGAAATGGGAAGGGGCCATCATTAGTCATGGCTTATGGTAGTTGGATTTACAACTACCTGTGCACCACTAATGTTGTGAGTTCAAATCCAGCTCAGGCTAGCCTAGGTGTGCTCCATACAACATTACTTGGTATTGAATTTGATATCTTGTTTTTCTGGCATAGAAATATAGATATCATATATAATTTAATGTTCACTAGGTTAATAATGTAGTCTTGTCTGACATTACTATGTGAATATGTGCAGAAGCAATGTACTGACAGAGTAAAATCATTTTTAGCTCACCTGACCCAAAGGGTCATATGAGCTATTGCCATTACTTTTCGTCCGTCGTCCGTCGTCCGTCGTCCGTCCATCAACATTTCACATTTTAATCTTCTCCTCAGAAACTACTGGGCCAATTGCAACCACACTTTGGTGCAATGGTCCTTGGATGGCCCCCTTCCAAAATTGTGTCTGGTGTTCCCGACTTTAAACCAAGATGGACGCCAAGCTAAAAATAGAAAAAAAGGGGGATGAAATTTCAATTGTCTATTGCTGCTTTAGTATAAGTCAAAATCAGCTAAAATTTTAACTGCAGCTACATGACAATGAGTACTTTAACATATATTACGGGTTTTTCTGTGAAATTTTTCGTTCAGCCGATTTATACCGATTTATGCAAATTAGGCATATTTTGTACTTTTCGTCCTTTATTTAAAAAACTATAAGAGATAGATGTTAAATTCAAACTGCATACATGTTCAGCATGTCAAGATCTACCTACCCTGCATTTTTGAAGTAAATCTGATCACCCATCTTGGAGTTATTGCCCTTTTTTCATCAAATTTTCAAAATTTTAATACTTTTCGTCCTTTATTTCAAAAACTATAAGAGATAGATGTTAAGTTTAAACTGTAAAACTGTGCAGCATGTCAAGTTCTACCTACCCTGCAATTTTGAAGTAATTCCCATTACCCAATTTTGGAGTTATTGCCCTTTTTTCATCAAATTTTCAAAATTTTAATACTTTTTGTCCTTTATTTCAAAAAGTATAAGAGATAGATGTTAAGTTTAAACTACAAAAATGTTCAGTATGTCAAGATCTATCAACCCTGCAATTTTGAAGTAAATCTGATTACCCATTGCGGAGTTATTGCCCTTTTTTCATCAAATTTTCAAAATTTTAATACACAATGTACTTTTCTTCTTATATTTCAAAAATTATAAGAGATAGAGGATAAGTTTAAATTGCCAAAATGTGCAGCATGTCAAGATCTACATACCCTGCAATTTTGAAGTAAATCCCATAACCCATTTTGGAGTTATTGTCCTTTTTTCATCAAATTTTC
>MJUT01029466.1:206822-220917 GCA_002080005.1 Gigantidas platifrons | reverse complement strand
TCCCTATTTAGGGGTTGATCCTTATTCCAGATACCAGTTATATACTTATAGATGTTAGGGGAATTGGGAACAATATTCAATGTGCCCTGATATAACATCTATAGAAAACTGGATTTCAATAAAAGAAATGTGATTTAATATATTATAAAATTAATGATATTTGTATAGAATAGGTAAACATGGCAAATAATTTTTGTAAAGAAACTATTATTTAAAAGGCAAATTACCACAAAAATTAGTTAGATATATATAGCTTTCCATTATAGATTTTGTTCATATTTCAACTTTTGACAAAAAAGTCTTGAAAAAATGCTAAGCTAGAATTTTCAAAATATTGTTTTCTAAATAAGGGAAGTAATTATTTTATGAATAGGTATGCATGCACATGTTTCGTCTTTGCTTTGCTGTAGGGCATATGTGTACTGTAGAGTTAGCTGATTTATACTCACTTTGAAAATAACATAAATTAAAGGCTAATCTTCTTGCAATATAAAATGGTAAATATATTGTAAACATTTCTGAAATAAGGTGGAAATTATGAATGTTTATGTTTTCAATTTGTGATAATTTCTTAAATGGAGCCATTTTCACCGTTTTCCGCAATCCTGATTTGATGGAACAAAAATGGTAACAAACAATTGTAGGAAAGTTATTAAACACAAAAATCGTATTGCAATGTTTTACGTTTCATCAGCTATTTCAACAAATTGTTACAATACTGTCCACCGGTAGTCATAAATGGTGTTTTCAAAGAAAAAAAAATCGAAAATCAAAAATGAATTTCACAACAGACATCCCCCCCCCCCAAAAAAACTATATGTATTTGGTTTAGGAGAATGAAATTCATTCTTTGAGTTAGCTTGTAGGGAGATTGACACTCTTCAATTGTGGTCCTCACTATGCTCCTCTCCCCCAATCCCACTAAGAGGGGTGTGGTTTCTAAAAATAGAAAATTCTGCAAAAAATCACTTAAAAATTATCTTCAAACAATGGTCCTCTTTGAGAATTGTGTCCGACGACCCCGGCCGCCAACCAAGATGGCCACCGTTACTAAAAATAGGAAATTCAGCAAAAAATCACTTAAAAATTATCTCCTCTGAAACTGCTGGGCCAATTGGGCCCAAACTATGGTGGAATGGTCTTTAGGTGATCCCCCTTCAGAATTATATCCGACAAACCCACCCGCCAAAGAAGATGGTGGCCATTGCTAAAAATAGAAGATTCGCAAAAATTCACTTGAAAATTATCTCCTCTGAAACTGCTGGGCCAACTTTGAGCCAGGTGAGTGATTACAGGCTCCTAGGAGCCTCTAGTTTATAATTTAAATGTTTCAGTAGCTATTGTATGTATGCACCTAATTTTAGAGAAGGTAATTTTGATTTATCCAAAAGTTCTTCATATGTGGAGTGGTTTTCATTATATATAAATTTTAGTGCTCTCTCTTGAATGTTTTCCATCTTTTTAGTATTAGCTTCAGAACAAAAATGACAAATTACTGGACAGTAGTTAAAGTTTTATAGAATAAATGAGTGATATATAGTTAATTTGCCTAATCTATTTAAATAGTTTCCCATTCTTTTTAATACATTAAGTTTCCGAGAAGCATTTCTACAGATATTTATGATGTGAGAGTTAATTTTTAATTCTTAATCAATTGTTACTTCAAGGAGCTTAACTTCATCCTCAGTTTTTATAATATTACCATATGAATTAAAACAAATATTTTTAGATTGTGTATTTTTACCAATAGCAATAAACAGCTTGGAATTTATCAGGATTCACTTTCATTTGATATGAGGTAAACCATTCATTAGATTAAGACTGTCTTTTTCCAAGGTGTTTATTATTTTATCTAAATCATAACCAGAATATCGTTATTCATTTAGCTTTTAAAAATCCCCAATACTATAAATCACATTGGTGTGGCCTATGATATAAGACAATACAATGTTTCCTTTCCTTAACGTTTGTGATAGCATTATAATTTCATATTTTTCAACATTGTAGAATTCATTTTTTCACATTTTAAAACATTTTAGAATTCATTTTATTTCATATGATTGTATTTTTTCCAGTGAAATGTCGGTTGCAGAAACCAAATATAAATTTGCCATTGACAGAGGAGGGACATTCACTGACATTTGGGCGAAGTGTCCTAATGGAAAGGTCAAGGTTACCAAGCTCTTATCAGTGGACCCTCAAAACTATCCAGATGCACCCAGAGAAGGAATAAGAAGAATTATTGAACAAGTAACATTATCATTTAGAAGTACAATTAAACCTGTTTTCATCAAACAAATCTTAATCAAAATTGTATTTTCAAAGATATGTGCATATGTACATTCGTGGGTCCCCTGCTATAATTAGTACACATTGTTCAATTTTTAATTTTGTGGTTTGATACTATCCACGAAATCCACGAAAACTGGTATACCACGAATAATAAATTCACTGTAAATTAGATCATTATGAACAGAAATAAAATTAAGTAGATCATTACACAAATCAAATAGCTTTTCCATTTTGTCCATGTATAGTTTGATATTTTAGGACATGATGTCATTCCAACAGCTCTTATTCTTTATAATTGTCTGCTGACAGGAATTTTATAATGACCTATAAAAGGAAAGACTGAATGTTGTCATGATAGCAAATTTTAAATAAATTTAAATGAATGATTACAGTCAAACGTGTCTTAAAGGGCACTCTATATAACAAATCACTGTCTATAAAGGGCAGACTCATTTTCCCCATTAATAAATAGTGCATATAATTTTAACCTGTATATAAAGGGCAACTGCTCATGAAGAGCACATTTTCAGGCTCCATTTAGTTATACATTTCTCTGAAAAATAATATTGTTATTATATACTGGTAATTTCATTTTCAGGAATCTGGAGTCAAATTACCCCCAAGTAAGCCTCTTGATTCTTCTGTAATTGAGTGGATTAGAATGGGAACAACAGTAGCTACCAATGCCTTACTGGAAAGAAAAGGAGAACGAATGGCTCTCGTCATCACTAAAGGATTCAAAGATCTACTTCACATTGGCAATCAGGCCAGACCTAAAATATTTGATTTAGTAAGTTTTTCTGAGAAAATATAATTTCCGTGTATTTCTTCTGCAGAAGAGAAATCACGGAACAAATATTTTGAAATGAATAGAACATATCCAAGTTATGGTATTTGGTTATGCCATATCTATTTCAAATTTTTTAATATTCATCGAAATAATATGCTTACTTAGTCACCAGACACAGACAACCACTGCTTATCATATCGGTCATTCAAAAGCAAAATTCATTTCTGTACCCGTTAATGTTTATTCTTCTTTCAAGATTCAACCAACATCTGGTATTTATGCTATTGAACATGGGTTTCTCCGGGTACTGCGGTTTCCACCACCAATAAAACTGGCCACCACGATATATCTGAAATATTGTTGGAAGTGGCATTTAAGCACTACCTTGGATAAACCTTGTGCTATTGAACATGAAAGGGAGATAATTCATCCCACAGGTGACACATTGTGATGAGATTTCTGTCATATCATTTATTGTGACTGACTGGAACAAATATGACATAAAATCTATTTCAACGGCAAGAAAATAATTTCATATTTATTCCTAACGAAATAAAGGGTATAGAATATTTGTTCCTAAAAGAAGATATATTTTGGAGTTGTTTGTAATAAATTATCAAAAGGGACAAGTACGTATAAGGAACAAATATAACATGTATGTACACAATGTCACTGCAGCTATAGTATTTGGGATTTTGGATATGGTGCTTAATGCCACTTTCAACAATATTTTAGTTATATCGTGACGGTCAGTTTTATTGGTGGAGGAAACCAGAGTGCCCTGTGAAAACCACCGACCTGCCACAAATCACTGACAAACTTTATCACATAATGTTGTAGATTGAGTACACCACGCCTTGAGTGAGATTCTAACTGACAACTTTAGTGGTGATAGGTACTGATTGTGCAGATAGTAGTAAATCCAACTACCATTTACTCATGATGATGACAGCCCCACAGGTATCAAGAATTATGTCAGATCAATATTCTGTGTATTTCACAGATATTACATGAATCTTGTATGAAATGAAAACCAGCAAAAATTAATAAAGTATAATTGCATTCTGAATGTCAAAAATAAATCACGAATTACCGAGCAACACATTAATTTATGAATGCACTGTAGCACATGAGTGAATTATCATCTTTGTTTCTCTATGCTGTTTATTACATAGATTTTACACTTTCATTTGCACTAATAAGATGTTTCCTAAATTAAACTTGTTAATCATTGTTGGACGTTCAATGATATTTTAAATTGTGGCGATGTTCGTTGGTACTGTGACATCACTTAGTGTATTAAAAGTTTTTATTTCAGTGAGTGAAATACTGGTTTTTCTTTCACTTTAAGATCTCAGCATACCATGCAATAATACTTATCTATTAGTAAAATCTCAGCATACCATGCAATAATACTTATCTATTAGTAAAATCTCAGCATACCATGCAATAATACTTATCTATTAGTAAAATCTCAGCATACCATGCAATAATACTTATCTATTAGTAAAATTGATTTCCTTTTTCTTTTTCTTTTTTTCAGGAGATTACAACACCTGATCAACTATATGAAGAAGTAATTGAGGTAGATGAAAGAGTTGTGTTTTCCCAGGACAGGTGTGAGATTAAGAGACAGTGTCCTACAGTAGCAGGGTCGACTGGTGAAAATGTAAGACACATTTATTGTATCAAAAAGATGTTATATTAAGAGATGCATGTTAATATCAAATAAAAGATTGGAAGGGGTAAAACATATGTAAGACACATGTAAGACATATAGAATCTAACACCGGCAAAAGTGCAAGAAAGGGAAATCTCCGACACCCGAGGGTTACCTAACTGTTTTGTTTACATTCCCGATCGAGCGTTTTCCTGCAAATTTTGTTTCAATTTATTCATCCGTGTCTTTGCAGTATTTTAAATGTATTTCATAATAAAATACAATGTATTTAGTAAATATATGATAAATGTAACTCAACACTACACCCGTGGCTGTGAAAAAATATTTGAATTTGGTCAAAGGGAGGTACGTTAGTTACTAACAAGGGAGAGCACTCTATTATTTACTCAAAGTAAACAAACATTGACTTGAAAGTCATACACCGTGAAACATGAAAGGTGCACGATAGTTAAATTATTAGCTAGCAGAATAGTATACATACATTAATTTAAAAATACTTATGTAATAGAATCTTGGTTTTATTGGTGAAGCATGGAGAACTGGGAGCAGTTGACATAAACTGTACAGCATGTATTTGCCAGTAAAACACACGTGATTTTTTTGTCTTGCACTAGTGCAAGATAAGACAATCTCACATCACTAAAGATAGGAACTGGTCTGTCTCAAAAGTGAGAAAGATGTTATACACATTTAAGACATATGTAAGACACTTTTATGACACATTTAAGACATATGTAAGACACATTTAAGACACATTTAAGACACATGTAAGACATATGTAAGACACATTTAAGACACATTTAAGACACATTTAAGACACATGTAAGACATATGTAAGACACATTTAAGACACATTTAAGACACATGTAAGACATATGTAAGACACATTTAAGACACATGTAAGACATATGTAAGACACATTTAAGACATATGTAAGACACATTTAAGACACATTTAAGACACATTTAAGACATATGTAAGACACATTTAAGACACATTTAAGACATATGTAAGACACATGTAAGACATATTTGGTCATTAAGGCAGATGATACATTAAGAAACAATTAATATTCTACAATGAGAGGGTCATGTGATGTCATGGTTTATTATAGAATCAGTTTACTTTAAACTGTAGGGTTGTCATGATCGTATTGTAGTTGGATATAAGACTACCTGTGTAATCAGTGTCTATTACCACTAAAGTTGTGAGTTCAAACCCTGTTCATGGCGAGGTGTACTCGATACAACATTATGTGATAAAGTTTTTAAATGACTTGCGACAAGTCGGTGGTTTTCTCCGGGTACTCAGGTTTCCTTCACCAGTAAAACTGACCTCCACGATATAATTGAAATATTGTTGAAAGTGGCATTAAACACCATAAACCAACCAACTTTAGATTGTGGTTTATTTATAGAACATGTTTAATAATTTATGCTTTCTTTCTACCTTTTATTTATCAATTTCAGTTAGAGATCTGGGAGAAAGTACATGTGGAGAAATTGAAAGAGGATTTGAAAAGGCTACTGAAAAAAGGGATAAAGAGCTTAGCTGTAGTTTTACTTCATTCATATATGTACGTACAATAACTGTCATAGATTACTCACAAAAGTTTTTTAAACTCACTTTTGAAAACTCATGTATATAGTTTTATTTTAAAATCTAAAAGTAAAAAAAAAAACTTATTAAATTAAATTTTCTAAAATTAATAATAGTGTCTCAATAGCAGTACCTAATGTAACTGACAGAATCTTCAATTAGTAGAAGGTGACCTCTTATACAGTAGAAAGTAAACTCTTATCTGAGAGATTTGTGACCTAAAACATATTTATAGTATGTACCGGTAGATGTTCAAAAATGTTTAGCATGAAGTAACCGTTTATTTATTTATTTTATTTTATTTTTTAGAAAATTGATCTTCAGACATATGCAAGAACCTTATTTACTATCTAGCTATATACATCATGCTAAAATTGGGACAAAATCAACATGTTTTCAAAATAAATCAAAGATATCAAAACCTTGTCAAAATTAGGAAGAAACAGATGTACTAAAAGGATAGGGAGAAATAAATATCATATAATTTTTTTTTAGAAAAGTGTGATATTAACCATAAATTTTGATTATTTTGTTACAATGTCGATCACTCCATGACAATCATTACATTCCATTAGCTGTGATGAATTTGCTTTAATAAAACATAATAAAACCTTGGATATTATAAATACCTGTAAATGTAAAATTATAAACATTGTTCAACTATTATATATACTGGTAATTGCAATTAGAAATAGTGTGTTAGAAATTCTTCTTCCCTTTACCCTGTTCCTCTAGACTTCACTCTGGACTACAGTAGACAGAATTGCTCTATCTTTTGGAAGAAATCTTTGATCTCATTTATGAGAAATTATTATTCCATGGGCATATTCCTAACTAATGAAGGTAAAGATTGTAGAAATTCCTTTATATATTACTATTGGTCATTAATGTTTTGTATCTACATTGACAGATTCACAGACCACGAACATGAAGTTGGAAGAATTGCCATGGAGATGGGATTTACTCATGTGTCAATGTCATCTGATGTCATGCCAATGATACGAGTTGTTCCTAGGGGATATACAGGTACACATACATTTGAATAAATGTTCTGCCTGCATGGATGCAATATTATTGTCTCAACCATTTTAGCTCGCTGTTTCAAGTCTTTATTTTTACTATTTGAAATTCATATGTCTTAAATAAGATACATATATTGAAAATACATGTAGAATGGTTGAATATGAATTTCATGCTACTACAAACACTTTATACAGCTGAAATAATCACTTCCCATTCATTAATTTACATGTAAGAGTTACATAGCACATTGTAATAAACAAAATGAAATGATGGAATAGAGTAAATAAATTTATCCAGTAATCAACCAACTATTATAGAAATAAATTAAACTATAGTCTTCTGGTACCCTGATTCTAAGTAGAGCTGAGGATACAGAAAAGTAAGATACATGTACCAGTATAACAGGGATAGAAAATAGAGGACACCCTTGAAAATGGTTTAGAATGGCCTGCAAGGATGCTTGTTTGAGCTATTTTGATTAAATTTGAGGACAAAAGTCTTGTAACTTTTGACATTACAGGATACATGTTCCAGACCATACGCGTATTTGGACCCTACACGTACGGTCCGGACCATATGTGTATTTTTTCAAAATACCTAAACGGTCGGACCATACGCGTACGGTCTACTTAGTTTTAAGAGATTATCGAGGCTTCAAAAATAGTTTACAGGTCAACTTTATTCGAATCTAAAATATATTAAAAAATAAGTTAATGATCGCAGTTGTACAATTTAGAAATAAGTATAATTTAATATATTACAAACTTACATGTCTTGAATTTAGCATGTTCGTAATAAGTGAATTCTGCTCACTCGCAGTTAACAAAATAGTTTGAAATTGAATGAAGTATTTAAAGTAATC
This sequence comes from Gigantidas platifrons, assembly GCA_002080005.1. Lineage (NCBI taxonomy): Eukaryota > Metazoa > Mollusca > Bivalvia > Mytilida > Modiolidae > Gigantidas > Gigantidas platifrons. Next base: position 212,670 of record MJUT01029466.1, on the reverse strand, counting down.
GCCAGTAAACAGAATGTGGGAAGAAACATTTGAAGCATAGTTAGGTCGAATACATGTTTGACACAGACGGAGACTTACAGACTGGAACTGAGACCGACTCACAGACAGAAACTGAGACTGACTCACAGACAGAAACCGAGACTAACTCGCAGATAGAAATCGAGACGGATTCACATACCGATGAACAGACAGGTTCACAGACACGAACTGTGACTGACGCACAAATTGAGACTAGCAGTGCCCGCGGTGATTCTATGGTCGACTTAAGCTGCTCAGAATACCGTGTTTTCCGTTATGGCTGACGTACATGTATAACCGACCCGAAAACGAACTGAAACGACGGAAATATCTACCGAGACTTACGATGTTACAGATTACAGACATAGACAGGATGAACTCATGGCAGTTGATGACTTTATGGTACTGAACGACATTATAGTTGACCATACTGACGACAGAAACTGTACCGTGAAAACTAACGACGGACAAATTACAACTCACGACAGGATAAGACAGATGTTGGACAGAAAGTGTAGAAAGTCCGGCGTTCCTTGTAGCAGCAAGTATCACTCTGGGCGTGCATGTGAAAATGTGATTCAGGTAGACAAATAAAATTGCATTATAGTTCAAAAACTGTTTATTTTTCATGAGGTGATGGTGTTTTGTTTAAAGTAATAATAATTATGATAAATGTAATTTGTAAAACTCAATAAAAGTTTATGATATAATGTTAGTATTGAAAAAAAACCATATGGTCTAAATACCCATATGGTCCAACTCGTACTAGACCGTATGAGTATCGTACGGTCCAAATACGCGTATGGTCTGGAACATACACACAATATACCGGTATGTACATTGTCTCCAAAAATAATATTTATTGATACTCATTGCTGAAAAGGTGAGAAAATCTCACCAAGGTTTGGTTCTTAATCTCTTACAAATAAATTATATAATTTCCAACAAATTGTACACATATTATATATTTATTTTCATATTTTATTGAACAAAGAAAAAAATTAAATAGAAATTGCTGCCCTACATAAAAAAACTTGAAACAAAAAAATTCCAGACTGATTTTATATGTTCCTGGATATTACTGTTAAAGGCCACTTTTTCAAAATGTTTGTATTTTTTAGCATGTGCTGATGCCTACTTGACACCTTGTATAAAGGATTATGTAGCTGGCTTTTCATCAGGATTCTGTAATAATATCCAGGTTTGAATTTATTTATTTTTATTGAAAAAAAAAAAAAAACCCAGTCAGAACAATTCTAAAATCCAATAGATAAATCATAGAAGCAGAAGCAAAATCAATACTCCTAACACATATATTAGTGACCGCTCACTTTCCTGACACAATATAAAGTGGCAGGGTTAAACAAGTTTAATGGGACCAAATAGGAAAAATAAATTTTAAGAACAATTATGTGTGTCAGACAGTTTATTAAAATAAATTACTATATTATTGTTGATAAAGTTTGGGTGTATGTTTGTTTTTTACTGTTGGGAAATGGAGGAACATAACTAGTCAAACGAAGTTTGCCTCATCGTCACATGGGAACCAATATACCTTATCTGGCAAAATTTAATTCATGTCTCTTTCACCTCTAAGTAGGAAAGACAAAATATTAATAATAGAAACCATTGTCATGTTTTTAAATGCATGTACATCTTACCAACAGTTAAATCATTTTCTTAATAATCCAATAATTTTAACATGAAAGGCTGAAACTTATGTTGAAATAAAAATTAAGAAACAGTACTTTAATTACTTCTTCACAGTAATATCAAATTTTCAATGAAGAGTAGACTTCAAATTACAAAATTAGCATGAGATAGCCCCTAGCTAGCAGAAAGCAGTACTTGTAGCTTCTAATGGTTTTATAATGTGTCAATATTCAAAAAGGTTTTTAAACTTGAGCCTTGTACAAATTTCTCTTTTTTTAGATTGCTTGTTTTAAATTGAACAACTTTAAAATATATTCAGTGAATCCTGAATAAACTGGAATGCTGAACTTTAAATAAAGTCCCAATGTCTATACCGAACAAAAAAATTTAGTCCCAAGCAGGTTTGGTTTAGACAGGTTTGACTATATATTTATTATTTTACTTACAGGATTCAAAGGTATTGTTTATGCAGTCTGATGGAGGATTAACACCGATGGACTTGTAAGTTTATTTACCAGTCCTGTAGGACATTATTATCATTTTGAATACTGGCTACCTAATTGGTTTTGTATAGTACAAGTTTTTGTAATTTATTTTAAGAAATCACTAAATCATGAGATTTAGCAAAAATATATTTGACACTTTTGAGTTTGGAGCTTCAATGGGAAAAAACTGATCTTACACCCATCAGCGATTTCCAGTTCAGTTTGTTCCTCATACTGGTTCTATACTTAACAAAGAGCAAAGGATGGAAAGATATGAAATATATTAGGCAAAATTGTTATACCCCCACTCGTAGAGAGGGGGCTATATTGCAATCACCTTGTCCGTCCGTCCGTACGTTTGTCCGTCCGTTTGTCCGTCCGTCCGTCCGTTCACACTTTCATAACAGATATCTCAGCTTCTACTGGAAGAAATGATTTTATATTTGATATATGGCTTTGGCATGGTGACTTGTACCATGTCTCCCCTTTCCAGGTTTACCGCACATCTACTTCCTGTTTACAGTGCGACTTAGAATATTTCATGTTTGCCGTAATGGAAACTTTTGTAACAGTTATCTCAGCTTCTACTGGAAGAAATGATTTTATATTTGATATATGACTTTGGCATGGTGACTTGTACCGTGTCTCCCCTTTCCAGGTTTACCGCACATCTACTTCCTGTTTACCGTGCGACTTACAAATGAACAATTGGGGGTATTCTTAGCACGACGTAGCGTGCAACATCTTGTTAAACCTACAATAATTATCAGGGTCATATGGTACCACGGTAGTTAAATTTTAAAAAATGGTGACAAAAATTGGTTGAAATAGCATGTGAATACACAGACTTCTGCCGAAGAATCGCACTTAGAGTGAAAACTCCTTGTAGCTTTACAATTCAGGTCATATGGTCATAATTTTTTTTTTATCAAATGACATTTCCAATGGTTCTTTACATCGTCTGCTACAAGAACGCTTAAATCTGACATGTAAATGAGAGAGAACTCTTAAGAAACCTGTAACACACTTACTTTATTTGTTAAAATGATGAATTTCTGTTATACAGTAATATAAAATCTTTTTACTTTATCTAACTACTTCTATGCCATATTTCTATTAATACTACCGGTAGGTTTAATGGGTCCAGAGCTATATTATCAGGCCCCACTGGAGGTGTTGTAGGATATGCTATGACAACTTATGTTTCTATTAATACTAGGTTTATTGGGTCCAGAGCTATATTATCAGGCCCTGCTGCAGGTGTGGTAGGATATGCTATGACGACTCATGTTTCTATTAATACTAGGTTTAATGGGTCCAGAGCTATATTATCAGGTCCCGCTGGAGGTGTGGTAGGATATGCTATGGTGACTTATGTTTCTATTAATACTAGGTTTAATGGCTCCAGAGCTATATATTATCAGGTCCTGCTGGAGGTGTGGTAGGATATGCTATGACGACTTATATTTCTATTAATACAAGGTTTAATGGGTCCAGAGCTATATTATCAGGTCCTGCTGGAGGTGTGGTAGGATATGCTATGATGACTTATATTTCTATTAATACAAGGTTTAATGGCTCCAGAGCTATATTATCAGGTCCTGCTGGAGGTGTGGTAGGATATGCTATGATGACTTATGTTTCTATTAATACAAGGTTTAATGGGTCCAGAGCTATATTATCAGGTCCTGCTGGAGGGGTTGTAGGATATGCTATGATGACTTATGTTTCTATTAATACTAGGTTTAATGGGTCCAGAGCTATATTATCAGGTCCTGCTGGAGGTGTGGTAGGATATGCTATGACGACTTATGTTTCTATTAATACTAGGTTTAATGGGTCCAGAGCTATATTATCAGGTCCTGCTGGAAGTGTGGTAGGATATGCTCTGACGACTTATGTTTCTATTAATACTAGGTTTAATGGGTCCAGAGCTATATTATCAGGTCCTGCTGGAGGTGTGGTAGGATATGCTATGACGACTTATGTTTCTATTAATACTAGGTTTAATGGCTCCAGAACTATTTATTATCAGGTCCTGCTGGAGGTGTGGTAGGATATGCTATGACGACTTATGTTTCTATTAATACTAGGTTTAATGGGTCAAGAGCTATATTATCAGATCCTGCTGGAGGTGTGGTAGGATATGCTATGACGACTTATGTTTCTATTAATACTAGGTTTAATGGGTCCAGAGCTATATTATCAGGTCCTGCTGGAGGTGTGGTAGGATATGCTATGACGACTTATGAAGACCAACCTGTTATAGGCTTTGATATGGGAGGTAGATATCATTTGCTATAGAATTACTGTATATTTTGATGGGGTGGGGGTGTGGGTGGGGTTGTCGTGGTCTTGATTGTATGGTAGTTGGATTTATAACTACTTATGCAATCAGTGCCTATCACCATGATATATATAACTGACATATTGTTGAAAGTGGGGTTAAACACCATAAACCTAAAAAACCTATTTTCATGGGGGAGACTTAATTAAAAATATCATCTGTTGAAGACAGTAATTTCTTTTGTGTTGCAATATTTTGTAGAAGTTAGATTTGTATGTATTATTGATCAAATTGATATATTTGTATAATCCCTATTGGAACCCCAGGGTATTGAAGTAGAACTGAAGCTAGTTTCTCTGATGTGGGGTACAACTCCTCTGAAGGGAGTGTCTGTTAATTGTCTGTGACAAATCAAGTACACAATTTGTCCTTTGGATGGAATTTATATGAGATAATGTAAATAAAAGACTACCTGATGTGTAACTGTGTGTTAGGAGTGGTCGTTGATGGCCCTTTGTAATGTAAAATATATCAAGCAAAAATCAATCATTCAATCAATCAATATATTTGTTAATGATTTATTTCTAGGAGAAAAGTTTTAACATATACAGGCAAACATATTTTCATATGGTTACTTTGATTGTTTTTGTTAAACTTTATAGTGCAATTAGTTCATTTGTCAAATTCAACAAAGAAGAAGAAGAAGTATAGACTTTGACATAAAACCATACTTGACTAATAAATGTTTTCTTAGGTACATCAACTGATGTTAGTAGATACGATGGAGAATATGAACATGTGTTTGAAACAACTACAGCAGGAGTAACAATACAGGCTCCCCAGGTTTGTTATTTACAATAAAGGCTACCCAGATTTGTATTTACAATACATGCTTCCCAGGTTTGATAATTATCATAATTAGCTTTCCAAACTTCTATTGAATTAACAATTTATTGAATTCTTTGAATAATATACTTACTTTCTTTTTTCAAGGCAAGTTCTTTATAATAAGATGTTTGGAATTTCTTCTATCCAGTTAATTATGTATACGTAATACACATTTTTTTCTTTTACTTTAAACATGTCTAAACCAATTCTGTGTAATATGAACTTCAAATTTAGACTCCATTTCTAAAATTTCTTTTTAAATTTGACCTATCTATTGTGAAGATAAGAATTATCCCTGATGTTGGAATCAGTCTAGGAAATGCTTCATTTTAAATTCATTTTAAGCTAGGTATACGAACACTGTTGACTTATCAGATAGACATAATATTTTCTGCAGCTGGATTATGTTTTCATAGTAAGTTATACCTGATATCTAATTTAGGACATAGGTGACCTTAGCTGACTGATATCTAATTTAGGGCATAGGTGACCTTAGCTGACTGATATCTAATTTAGG
>MJUT01029466.1:195661-205970 GCA_002080005.1 Gigantidas platifrons | reverse complement strand
TCAGACATAGGTGACCTTAGCTGATTTTGGCTATCCTGTTTAGGCCCTTTGGTGTTGTTTCTCCCAAATACTTTAACATTATTTGTTTTCCAATCTTTTGGTTTTGAGCATACCTGATGAAGGTTATTTCAGAGATGTGCCATGCACACTAAATTTGATATCTACGTTTTTATTTACAGCTAGATATCAACACTGTGGCAGCAGGAGGAGGGTCTATGTTAATATTCAGGGCTGGGATGTTTGTTGTGGGCCCAGAATCTGCAGGAGCTGACCCAGGTCCTACTTGCTATATGAAAGGTACATGCTGTAATACATTCTTGGTCTAACACTTCATAAACTGAAATCAGTTTTAAAAAATCTTTATAAATCAATCACTTATAGTGTTGAACTACACTTTCAACAATATTTCAGTTATATCATTGGCAGTCAGTTTTAGTGGTGGAGGAAAACAGAGAAAACACTGACCTGCCGCAAGTCACTGACAAACTTTATCACATAAAGTTGTATCAAGTACACCTTGCCTGAGCTGGATTCGAACTCACAATATTAATGGTGACAGACACTGATTTCATAAGTAGTTATATATCCAACTACCATACGATCATGACCCTTAACATGGTCCTTAATCACTTATATCAGAATAAAATTTAATCACTTAAATTGAAAAAAAAATTGGTTAAATTCTATCTTTTACTTGGATGACTTGAACACCATGGATCTCTCAAAGTGTTTTTTAGATATTAATTCTTTGTCAAAAAACAGTTTCTTAAACAGTCAAACTATTTTTGAACACATTATGACAGCCCCAATGAAGATCAATCCACCATAGTTCTACTGTAAATCATTTTAGATGCACTAAAGCATTTATATTTTCAGACTCTATTTTCCCCCTTTTGAAGTTAGAATATTGATATTTCACACTAAAATGCTATCTTTACTGTAAATTTGTAGGTGGACCATTAACAATAACTGATGCAAACCTGTGTTTAAACAGACTCCTTCCTAATTACTTCCCAAAGATATTTGGTAAAACACAGGACAGACCATTGGATACCAAGGCTACAATGAAAGCTTTTGAAAACTTAACAAAGGAGGTATTAGAATTATTTTGTTTTAGTTTAATAGCAAAATTCTTATTAAATAGTATATATTGGCTTTGAAGAGAAGTTTTTTTATGACCAATGCCAAAACAAATACAAAAGCATTCATTTTTATCCAGGATGTTGGTGGGTGACTTGATGGACAAATTTATCCATGTTAAGTCACTAGTATGTTTTCCTCAGCAGATTATAACCAATGTATAAGAAAATTTCATTAATAACAAAAAGTTTCTCAGTCAAGTTGAGACAAGATGTTATTTTTATGGATCTAGAGTTATGCCCCATGAAGTATAAAAAAAACCAGCCAAAATATCTAACTAGATGTATACTGAAGCTTCATTCAAAATATTTCTGTCAAGTTAACAAAATAATTTTGGTTTCAAACCCAATGTTATGAATAGTTGGTCACTGTTGGTGTTTTTAGGTACATGTACCTACAATCAATTAATGGAGTGAGTGAGTGATTGTTGTTTAACACCAACTCAGCAATTTGTCATCTATATTCAGTTAATGGAAACGAGTTAACCACTTACAAAATGTTAAGACTAGTTTTACTAATACTGGTGATGATGTAATTGTTATAAATTATTGGACATGTTATTTATGGTTGTTTCAGGTTAACCAGTTTTTATCAAGTCAGCCATCTACCTGTCAACAAGAGCCAATGTCCATGCAAGAAGTAGCCATGGGATTTATCAGAGTGGCTAATGAAACAATGTGTAGACCAATCAGAGGTTTAACACAGGTATATTCCTGCTGGTACAATTACACAGATCATATCAATGTTTATTATACCTTTACCAAACAAGGTCACATCAAGTTCACCTTATCCATACAAGATCACAGCAAGTTCACCTTATCCACACAAGGACACATCAAATTCACCTTATCCATACAATGTCACATCATGTGCACCTTATCCACACATTGCCATATAAATGATAATTATACCTTTACCATACAAGGTCATATTAAGTTCCCCTTATCCACACAATGTCATAGCAACCAAAAGTTATCCACATATACCACTTCTGTCGTGTAATGGCTAGCATTCTGGCCTCAAGTGGAGTAGATATTGGCTTCGATTCACAAAGCCTATAAAATTGGTATTTGCTGCTAATCTGCTATTAGCATGCATCATATAGCAGTAAGAGGAAACAGTGATTGGCTCTGAGTCAGGAAAAATTGCTCACTTGACATTAAACAACAATCACTTACTCAATTATCCATACAAGGTATTAGCCCATACTTTCTTTGTCTTGTGTTATTGAATATTTTTCACATACCACATACATGTATGTTGTAATTGAAGGAAATGCTTTTGAGCTGATACTCATTCAAACTAATCTGGTGTAGACTGCCTAAATTAGTAATAATTGGTTATCATGACACTCGACAACGAAAGTATGGGCTAAATTGCTTCGCCTCGAGGCATTCTTTTTCATATACTATGACCAGGTATTGAATAACCTATACATACCTTACTGTATCCACACAAAACAGCTAAACATACCTTACTGTATCCACACAAAACAGCTAAACATTATCCAAGCATTGTCATATCAAGGACACCTAATCCACACAAGGTTATTTTAAAGAAACCTTTTTATCCACAGAATATTATGAAAAGGAAGTTTAAACAGTGGTAGTCCACAATTCCACCAATATCAACACAACAAACAATCACCTCATATCTAGTACATGTTGTCCACAAAACAAAATACCTAGCACACATGATTTACATAAGGAAATATCAAGCATATACTGGTAGGACTTAACCTTTGAACCTTATGAAGGATGTGTTCATGATTGTACAGATAAAAGTAAGTCACCTGTAAATAAATGAGATTTTGTAAAACTTAAAAAGCATTTAAAGTCTATATTGGCCAAGTTTAATTATCAGTACATTTTGTTATTTAACTTATGACTAAAGCAATTCTTTTGAAGTTTGTTCTTTTCTGTGTTAATAGGCTAAAGGTCATGATACTTCTCGCCATGTTTTAGCCTGTTTTGGCGGAGCAGGAGGACAACATGCTTGTGCTATAGCCAGATCATTAGGAATGACCACAGTTTTTGTCCACAGGTAATTACGTTATTTTTTTCATTATTATATTTCAAGGATCGGAATCCATATCTACAATGTTATATTGTATTCTGCTATTATGAAATGCCAGCTTATAGAAGACAGGGTTGTGTACTGCTGTCTGACATGGGTAAATGTCCAATCAATAGTTAATGATTTGTTTGACGTCACAGTTGTAATAATAAATATCATAAATGAATCTATTGTGTTTTGTCACGACTAAAATCATTTCAATGAATGGCAAGTGGCAAGTTTTACCTTTAATCCTATGGTTTATGGAGTCTATTCATCCTTTTTTAAGCTTTGAAAATTTCTATTCAATTTTCCAGGTATATCTACTAATTTGAAAGTATGAAATTTAACGGTAAAATACGTTAAAAGATATGATATATTTCCATAACAATTTCATTTGGATTGCAATTTTAACATTTGTGAATGAACAGCAAATAATATGCAAACATTTGCACTCTGCTAAATGTATACTAGTATGCATTTAATGTTGTTGTTTTTTTAAATAACAGATTTGCAGGAATTTTATCAGCATATGGAATGGCACTAGCTGATGTGGTACATGAAGAACAAGAACCATGTGCTAAAGTATATAAAGAAGGTTAGTCTTATTAGTTATGGAATGCTCAGTATATATTTTTGTAATATTATTTGATTCAAAACCTTTCTGTCAATCTGATTAAGATCCTGTTTAATGCACTATGCTCTGTTTACATCAGATACAACTAGATCTAAGCTTTGACCTTTCACCCAGTTGAACTTTATTAATCTAGCTAGCTTTTCATTAAATGGAACATGCTGGCAAGATCTAAGTTCACCTAGAGATAAGTTTAAATCGAGTTGTTAGCTTTCCATGCATGCTAATTGACATGTGAAGAATTGTATATCGTTTTCATTTGATCAGACCAGAGTTATTGCCCTTTTTATACTATTTTATCTATTTCTATGGGTAACGATTTCCATTGTTTTGTAGATTCCTTCCAGTATTTAGAAGAAAGAATCTCTGTTCTTCTGTCAAAGTGTAAAGAAGAATTGTTGAAACAAGGATTTGTAAGGTAAAAATTAGAAATCCAACATTTTAGAAATAATAATAAAAAAGGAGTTATGACAAACTTATCAAGATATCAATGTTTTTTTATATGACCTTATATTTTATTCGGTCTTGTTATGGCATGAAGGTGTCATTATTTTCCACCGATAGAAACAAATTTTCTTCACAATACCTTGAATTTTATTCAATCAATACTTTTGGAATTGATTCTTGACATTGTATAAATGAAATTTCATATTGATTTTGGATATTCTGGCCCTACCCATTTCTAAACAAGAGGCTCCAAAGTGGAAAAAATGGTTGACTTGCTACAGTCATATCCAGGTGCCACTACACAGAAGCCTTTTATTCAAATTTATAATACAAATTCATTATTTATAATTTATAATTATTGTTTCCACTTCATGTGTTTTGCCAGTATCTGTCATATTCCAATCTTTTGTTTGTTGGATTTTAAATTTGTTTTATCATCCTTCCCTCCCGCTATATCTACCTGCTGACCCCATAAGCAAAACTCGTATCAAAGTCCACGTGAGCTGAGCAGGACTTGATCAACAGGCAGCAGGAGTTATCACCAAATTCTCCCAACATTTAGACGATAATTACTGTGAAGAGGACAAAAGTAAATAAAATTCATTAACACCATTAGCTAGTTAACATTTCATTTTTTAAACATAAATCAAATTAGTAACTGTCGTGTCAGCAATATCAACAAACATCGTCTTACAAAAATATACTTGACACAATTCTTGATAACCTCTCCTGGGACATACTTTTTTACGTCATTATCGAGGTCATGACCTTTGTGCTTTCTAAACCGGAACGGAATTGGTAAACAAAACCGCAAATGAAAATGGGTGAATCCTGTTACCGACTTTTATGTTTGTAATAAAAAAAACCCAATGAATATCACCATTAAAGGGAAAAATCAACATCCTTAACATTTATTTATACCAAATACAAACAAATTCACAAATTTTACAAACATTAATTTAAAACTATTGTCAAGAAAACAACATGACCCCCCTTTTTTCAAGCTGGTCCAAAGCAATAATTTCGTCTGCTAAACAATACAAAACAAACAAAATGACCTCTGATAATTTTGAAGCACAAACAAGGAAATTTTTTTTAATATTACAGGACATATCATTTGCATACAGATTTCAAAATCTCATATATTCAGCCATCAAACTAGGTTAGGATTTGAACCTAAGACCTTCTCTTACGCGTGTACAGATGTACTTAATTGACGCAAGAGATGCTCTAACCTCTGAGCTACATAGTCTTGTCTTATTTTGACAGTAAATAAACTGACATAATAAAATCCATGGCACAAATATTATGTCCTTTTGTAATATCATAATTTATCTAAAAAAAACAAGACATTTCACAGGCCGGTTGAGCTAGACCGCTATTTGTCATTATTTGTGACTATACGAGCAACTATAAACACCCGAGGTGATTCATCTACATAGTTGTCAGCAGTTTGATAAAACAAAACCTTGTGTATATAATGTAAGAGTTGTCAAACTATCCTGACACTACAAATCTTACCTGAAGCGACCAATAAATCCTCATTGGAAGAAAGCGCCACCTTGTATTGCCGTGGTGCTTGAATACGATTTCTTTTAAATTTTCATTATTTTAAATCATTGTCTGTGAACTATAATTTGTTTGTCAAATGTTCATCAAGTTACGTTATAAAATCCACCATTCACTGTAATAAAGAATTGTATCTTTGCAAACTAACTTAGGAACTATGTTTTGAAGCGTATTTTGCCTAAAGTAGTGAGTGCGGATGCATATTTTGAATCATGTGATTTTTCCCGCGAAAATACAAATATCGAAACCTATAGATGTACAATATATCTGTGTTTATGTTTGATTTAATGATGATAAACATGTCATCTGAATGTGAATATGATTGATACTAAAAATATCAGCCTGCTCGACAGAATATGAAGTTTTTGACTCGTTCGCTTCGCTCACTCTCCAACAAACTTCATATTCTGGCTCGACAGGCTGATATTTTTGGTATCAATCAATTCACAGCCAGATAACATATACTTATCTGACACAATCCACTAACATATTATGACATTTGGTTATTAGGTCATATCAGGTAGCTTTCATTCACACTCTACTACATGTACTTTGCCAATACTGCTATATTGTCAGTGACTTGTGGCAGATCAGGTCAGTGGTTTTCTCTGATTACTCCGGTTTCCTCCACCAATAAAACTGACTGCCACGATGAAACTGAAGTATTGTTGAAAGTGCCATTAAACACCATAATCCTAACCATAATACTGTTATATTTTTTATTGCCTCAAATTTCTTACACTTTTCTGTGATTGGTTTCTCCAGATTCATCTGCTGACATCTTATGGCGAATGTTGTTAGATATAATCGACAGACAACAAAAATTTAGAAAGGTAGAACACACATCTAATTTGAATAAGCTTGTGTTTGTCAATATCTTTGAATTTTTTTCATATTTGGATTTCTAACAAATCTCAATGAAGTAACTTCAAATCGAACTTTGTAGTGTCAAAGTTTACAGGATCTACTACACAAATTTTTATTTATTCAAATTGCCAGAGTATTCCAGCTGTCGGGGAAAATATATCTTTCACAAATTCTACATACTGACAATATCGATACTTACATATTCCACAAATATGAAAAATAACATAGAAACTGCAGTTCATCATAAATTTAAAACCATTGCGTTTTAATTTCTTTAATTTTTATATGATATTTCTATTTCACAGTGAGCAGATTTCTCACACAGTTTTTCTCCACATGAGATATGACAGAACAGATTGTGCACTCATGGTAACATCAGAACCTTCTCCTTCTTCTTCATTCTCTTATGGAGATTTCCTTGTTGCATTTCAAAATAGGTAAAACTGTGCATATGTTACTATTTATAGTCTTGACATTTGTTCTCTACTACTGAAATACAAAAACATGACATATTTTCTCTGAGAACCGCATCGGTGGTGTAATAGTTAGTATGCTCGCTGCGAGTGTGTTAGATCGTGGGTTCGCGCCCCGGTCGTGTCAAGCCAAAGTAAAATTGGTATTTGTTGCTTCTCCACATGCAGCATTAAGGAGAAAGAGTTGGTTGGCTCGGAATCAGAATAATGTGTCCAAGTGGAGTGCCATGTATACCCATGAACTGTTGTTTCAGTGAGCTAGCACTATAAAAATCCAATTCAGCATGTTGGTCTAGTACAAAGTGGACCTCATCATCATCTCATTGAAAATTAACTTGTTCTCGCCATGATATAGCTGATAAATTGCTGAATTGGCGTTAAACAACAATCACTCACTCACTCATTATTTTCTCAGTGGGGAATAACACCGTCAACTGGGTCACCTTTTGGTTGTGCCGGACAAATGAAGTACACAGCTTAAGATAAACAGGTGTCTCATTGCATGTCAAAGAAAAATTGCTGCAGCTCATAGTAAATAATGTTTAATTTTATATTACTGTTGATTTTGAGAATTTGTTTTCCTTCTTTGAAGAACTGTTGTAGTATTTCTAATTTGATTGCAGCATTTAGTATTAGTTCGAATTCCACTCAGATGGGGTGTACTTGATACAACATCATATAATAAAGTTCATCTTCGGGAACTCCGTCGTCCTCCACCAATAAAACTGACTGCGATGATGTAGCTGAATTATTGTTGAAAGTGGTGTTAAACATCATAACCCTAACCCTTAATACTTGTTAATATTTTAAGTCCAAGAAACTATGAATTTCCGTTTTGTTTTTATATGACCCCATTTTCATAAATCACGAAAATTAAGAGTTTAAATGATCAGTTTGGCAGATCATCAAACAAAATTTTTTCGTGAATATCATACCCAGTATATTGATTGGTGTTTAACACTAACTTTAGCAGTATTTCAGCTATATCGTGGTGTAAACATTTTATTTAAGGAATATATTAAATTTTTGAACAGGTGATACGATAAAGCCTGGTTTGGGGCAGTTTACGCTTAATAAACCATGAAGCGGTTTATGAAAAGCGTAAACTGTTCCAAACCAGGTTATACAAGAATAACCTGTTAAAAAATTTAATATATTCCTTATAATTTAATTTTTTCAACAAAATTTAATGATTCCTCGATTTTAATTACGATTATTTTATTTGACTATTTGAATTTGTCTTTTGCGAATGAATATGTTGGTGACGTCATAATACTTACCCAGGTTATCNTTACTTAAATCTGAGAATATTCTCAAATAAGGAAATACTCAAAATTGATTGGCTGAGTTCCTTATTTGAGAATATTCTCAGACTTAAGTAAATTCTCAAGTTTTGTGGCGCCGAGGCCTGGTTTGGGGCAGTTTACGCTTAATAAACCATGAAGTGGTTTATGAAAAGCGTAAGCTGTTCCAAACCAGGTTATACAAGATATAACCTGTTCAACAATTTAATATATTCCTTATAATTTAATTTTTTCAACAAAATTTAATGATTCCTCGATTTTAATTACGATTATTTTATTTGACTATTTGAATATGTTGGTGACGTCATAATACTTACCCAGGTTATCAAGTATAACCAAAATTTTCTCCAGGCAGATCAGCCAATCAGATTGCAGTATTCAAATAAAATTAAATTATAAATTATATAATTTAATTTCCTCAACTACAAGACCCTTAGAATTAAGACATTTTTGTAGAAAACAATTGGGTTATATATAGAAATAAAAATACCCAGTAAAAATGTACATAAATTATCATAATATTACACTGAAACCCGTCTAAGTTGAACCCTGAGTAAACCGAAATCCTGCCTAAACCAGACAGATTTTACAGTCCCATCTACTAAATGTCTATGTAATTTGAACCTGTGTAAAACAGACACCCGTCTAAACTGGGCAATTTCTTCACTCCCAACATGTTCGGTTTATTAAAACAGGTTTTACTTATCTATTTAAGATACAACACAGAGTTTGGTTTCACCATCCCAGACAGACCTATCATGGTAGATGATATAAGAATAAGAGGGGTTGGTACAGCTGTCCATGAAGTAGAACAGTCTATAGAAAAAGCAGACGGTCCACCGCAAAAGGAAATGGTAAATAAATCTAAATATTTTAAAAGAAAAAAAAATATATATATATTAATTTCTTTCATACCAAACTCAATATCACTAAATATATGGAAGAGTTGAGAACTTCAATGTGAGGGGGTGGTGGGGTATTTTGTTCCTAGTAAATCAGAAAATTTATATTTATTGTAAAATCATACATTCTTCTTCTTTTTTTTTAAAGTTGGAAAATCACATTTTTCTTTATGATTATCATTATAAGATTTGTTTTTCATTATTTTTATACCCTTGCTATACAAAGTAGGTATGTAACATTTTATTTGTTTTTCTAACCTTCCCTTAATCTTTCCTTCTGTCAATTCCTTAACACTATATATCATAACACTTTACTGAATCCAGTTAGTCTAGCAATACAACATTATGTGATATAGTTTGTCAGTGACTTGCGGCAGGTCTGTGGTTTTCTCTGGGTACTCATGTTTTCTCCACCAATAAAACTGACTTCCATGATATAACTGAAATATTGTTGAAAGTGGTTTTAAACATAAAAACCCCTACCCTAACTCCTGACTCCAGTTGGTTCCTGTATTAACTTCTTTTATGGGACACTGGAACTTTTTAAAAATATTTTTTTGGATATATATATATTATTTTTGATGTGATCATGCATATGTTTGTTAGAGGTATTGATTTTTCAATTGGATTTTGGAACTGTTCCAACAATGTAGCATTTTTATACCTCCCGCAAACAAAGTTTGGGGGTGTATATAGGAATCACCCTGTCCGTCCGTCCGTCCATGTACCTTGTAAGAGCAACTCCTCCTAAACGGCTTATTGGATTTTTATGAAACTTTACACATTTGTAGTACACTACCTGCAGATGTGCATGAAGGAATATGGTTGCTGTCCAAAATTTAAAAGGGGAGATAATTCAACTTATACTTTCACGAAAAAGGGGGGGAGCATGTACCTTGTAAGCGCAACTCCTCCTAA
>MJUT01029466.1:153743-178884 GCA_002080005.1 Gigantidas platifrons | reverse complement strand
TTATGTGATATACCTTTGTCAGTGACTTGCTGCAGCATTATGTGATATACCTTTGTCAGTGACTTGCTGCAGCATTATGTGATATACCTTTGTCAGTGACTTGCTGCAGGTCTATGATTTCCTAAGAGTACTCTGGTTTACCTTTGTCAGTGACTTGCTGCAGGTCTATGATTTCCTCAGAGTACTCTGGTTTACCTTTGTCAGTGACTTGCTGCAGGTCTATGATTTCCTCAGAGTACTCTGGTTTTCTTCATGTATAAAACTGACTGACAGGGTATAATTGAAATATTGTTTAAAGTGGTTTTAAGCACCCATATACCAAACAAGTATTCTATAATCTACTAAAAGTCCTTAAGTACAGTTGTTTGTAGATATTTGAATATTAGTGGCTTTTTTGAGAAATTAGTGTTTAAAACTTTCTATTTAAATGTCTAAATTTTATTTTCAAAATTTCCACACCATCTACTACCCACCCCTGCCACATATTTATTTTATTTTATTCTTTTCAGTTATTTGCTTTTAGCTCTTATCAGAACAGTCTTTGCACTAACCCATTGCCGAAACCTGGGACAAGTAAAACTGGATTCGGAAGTGAAAATTATGAAAGAATTTTTTTAAATAAATAGAACAATTTTCTAAATTTGACCTTCGGGCAAGTAGGTGAAAAAAATTAAGGCAAAAACTGATCAGAATTTGGTTTCACATTTTAACGTGGGTTTTATATTTTACTTGAAAGTATTCAAAATTTTATTCCAATAAGAGCTTTTTGTCTTTGAGTAATAAAGTTTGCAGTTAATAACAAAAAATTACACGTATAGTAGTTGAAGGGGAGGAGTATTTGGGAGTCCACAAGATGAGGGGATGGGGCTCCATCTGTGTTTCATAGATGTTGTCGTTTAAATTATCCATGAATGCTGAAATTGATGTGTATGTTTGCTTACACCAAAAGATTTGACAAGGCCTCAGAATTTGATGTTGATAAAGAGTAGAAAATGAGAAAAACTATTTTGTACATGAGTGATTTTTTTAAAAGTAACTTAGACAAACTGCATGAGTAAGAGAGAATTAAAGAGTATCGGGAATAATTTATTTGCAAAATATTATTTTTAGTATCAGTATATAATATTCTTTACATTCTTTCAAAATTAGAAAAAAATTAAATTATTATTTTTATAGTCACAGACAATTGCCATTAAATTAGCATAAACAAAAAAAAACATAAAATTATTCCTTCCATTTAATAATTGAATATCCTTAACACTAAAAACCTTGTCATAAAATCTACTGCCCCCATGCTACAGTAAAAATGATCATTAATATTACAGTAGAGTGCATTATAATTATATAACACAGTCAAACTGATGTAAATCCTAATAACACATGACAGGTAAGAATGTTGAAGTCAATTAACCATGCTTTTGTATAAATAAACTGAATTATTGTAAGTTATAGCATCAAAGAGACTTATGTTTTATGATATCTGATAATTTGTAAAATAAAATCCATTTGTTCTGTGGCTTATTAAAGACATCTGGTAACCTTGCTCATCTTCATCACAATTATCTACCAGTACTTTAATCTCATGCAGATGTCCAACCTGGTGAGAGGCTAATAAAATAAGCTAATATTTTTTATCTAATCTACTTGTCCACGAAGAAAAAGTTCTATATTCATTTTTGTTTTGTATTTTTTCCTTCATACTCCTATAAGAAATTGGGGGGACGGGAGGGGGGAGCTGTCGTGGTATTGATCGGTTGGTAGTTGGATTTAGAAATACCTGTGCAATCAGTGCATATCACCACTAAAGTTGCGAGTTCAAACACCATTTATGATGAGGTGTACTCGGTACAACATTATGTGATCAAGTTTGTTAATGACTTCCGACAGGTCGGTGGTTTTCTCCGGTTTTACTCCACCAAAAAAACTAACCGCCATGATACATTTGTATAACTGAAATATTGTTGAAAGTGGCATTAAACACCATAAACTTAAACCCAAACCAAACAAGTGTTCCTTTTGTTTCTGGTTGTGAATTAACTTACCTTAATTAGATGTGTTTAATATGCAATTACGTTCTCTTAAAAGGACATTCATTCTGCAATAAAAAAAAAATGGCCTTATAAGGGTGGGTCTCTTTTGAGAGGGATATTTTATTTTAGTAGCATTTTACTATATCTCATTGTATCTAACATCAGGCAGGATTAGAAGGGTGGCCTGGTGGCAATGGCCTTATAGGAGAGAGATCTAACATCAGGCAGGATTAGAAGGGTGGCCTGGTGGCAATGGCCTTATAGGAGAGAGATCTAACATCAGGCAGGATTAGAAGGGTGGCCTGGTGGCAATGGCCTTATAGGAGAGAGATCTAACATCAGGCAGGATTAGAAGGGTGGCCTGGTGGCAATGACCTTATAGGAGAGAGAGTACAGTATAATATACACCCCTTTCATGCAAGTTGTAGTATGATAATACCAACATCAACAAAAACCACGAAAATTGGTTTTAAAAAAAAAACAACTGAATTTATAGTATTAATTAAATCACAAAGTCCAAAGAATTTATAACCCATGACAAATGTAATGAGTCTTTGTATTTTACTTGTAGGGATGTATGAATAATATAACATTTGGAGATGAGACGTTTGGACATTATGAAACAGTGGCAGGAGGTGCTGGGGCCGTAAGTGTTTAATATTTATACAAGTCAAAGAACTAAAGGAGCGTTAAATTAAGACATAACATGGATTTAGTCTCTTAAGGCAGGGGCTGTCGTGGTCGTGTTCATATGGTAGTTGGATTTATAACTACCTATGCAATCAGTGCTTATCACCACTAATGTTGCGAGTTTGAATCCCTCTCAGGGGAGATGTACTCAATACAACATTATGTGATAAAGTTTGTCAGTGACTTGCGGTAGGTCGATGGTTTTCTCCAGGTACCATAGCACTAACCCTAACCTTAAATTAAGGCATAGCATGGATATATTTTCATGAAATGCATTTTTAAATGTACCAGATTTGTGTGTACCTAACAGTAAATAAAATTTGAAATAGAAATTAAATTTCTTTATGGCAGGTCAGTTTTGTAAATTGTGTGTTTGAAATAGACAGGTATTTGTATTAGACAGTTATTAAAAATTGCAAAAATGAAATAATATTTGGTTGAAATTTTATGTTTGATTTATACAGAGTTCTAGTTTATTAATTACGACTTGTTTGAAATTTGATCCCCAGATGTTATACAGGCTGGTGTGGGCCTTTGGTTTCTTTCACATGTGTGCTTCTAATATAATAAGTACTAGCTGAGTCTTACTACAGAATCTATAGCTCTATATACATAAACATTAATCATTTGTAGTTGTTTGACAGAAAGTTTTTGCCACTTCTATTTTTAGTCTTAGATTCTTGCATTATTAATAATACCAGTTATTTTGACCGTTTACAAAACAACAACAACTTATTTAGAAAACTTAAATGATAATGAAGTTTTAATTCTTTTAGATACAGGCTATTATATTAAAGAGTAACTTTTATACTAATGTTGTGAGTTTGAATCCCGCTCATGGCGAGGTGCACAACATTATGCGATAAAGTTTGTTAGTGACTTGTGGCAGGTCAGTAGTTTTCTACGGGCACCTCTGTTTCCTCCACCAATAAAACTGACCGCCACAATATAATTTAAATATTGTTGAAAGTGGTGTTAAACAGCATAAAACCAATCAACTTATTTATTTGACATTGACCAGTGGTTATAGAAATATGTCTAATAGTGAGCATGCATTTGAAAAGGAAAATGAGACATATAATATAACAGATTTCCTGGCATGGTGGGAGGGGAGGAGTGTGGAGTCATTGGAAGAGTATTACCTCCCATTAAAACATTAACACAAAGTAATAAAGAGCTTAGCAATCAGTTTTCTCATGATACAAAATAATATAAATGGTGATTTTTAGATCTACATATTGCAAGAATGGTGATAATTTGTAGGGTTCTATCTCTTATGGATATTGACCCAAAAGTGGCAGTAGTTTTAAAATAGATTAGAAGTTAAGATTAAAAATTCAGTTTTAAATGTCGACATAAGTACCACTGTAAATATAGGTGACAATTTTATTATTGAGTTCACTGGTTTGCTGTGAGTTTTTTTTTTTCATGATCCCAGGTAATTTTGTGGAATTTTCTTTTAGCCCTCTTTGTCCAGAAATTCTAACTGTTGACTTCTACTGATAAGTAAATAAACCCCCAACAAATTGAGGATCAGAATTTCAAATGTATCTTCAACTTCTGTTTGTTATCATCATCAATTTTTTTCTGATTTACTTATTTCATATTTGGGTGGTTAGATGTATTGAAAATATATCAATACTTTCTTTTCTACTTGAAAATTGTTGTGAAAACCTTCATTTTCACCTTTTCACTGATACATATTTTTGTAATTTTCAATTGAACATGTGATATAACATAATAATAATATTTTGAGGATTTATTTTCACCTGAACATCACCTGCAGTGAAGATAACAAAAAGATAAGAAAAAACATAGTAAATTCTAACTTTTGCTTTTTTTATGGCTAAATTATAATATAGTTCTGTTGTTTATTTATCTTTTCTTCATTTTATTTTTGGTGGAGGGTTGATGGGGGGTAGGGGTGAATGTTTTGGACACATGAGCTGGTATGTCAGACTACAACATAATATATTACCTCTAGATACAGGTGGTATCATGAAGAAGTAAGTTATCACCTTATGACTTACTGTGATCCAACAGATCTGATAAGGATACTGGTCATCAGTCAAAACATCAGATGAATAAAACAGATAAACCTTGGTAGATAGATTACCTTGTAAATAAACTTAGGTTTATATCATTTATTTCCATCCAGAATTAATAGATTTTTAATCTTTTGCACGAGTGGTGAAAATTTAAAAGATATCAACTTTTGTATATGAATTGTTAGAAATAAAATAGTTCAAGTAGTAAATAGAAGAATCTATGCCAATATACATGTATAATGTTATTAGTACAACAATATCGTAAAATGTAATAGATACCCCTGGATTAATCATGCTTCATTGTAAGATAAGGACAAATTCCTCCACGACCCCTATCCTTAGATGGGTTGTAAGATAAGGACAAATTCCTCCACGACCCCTATCCTTAGATGGCTTGGTTTTATTTATTGTGTTTAACGTCACTTTCAACAATATTTCAGTTATATCGTGGCGATCGCTTTTATTGGTGGAGGAAACCGGGATACCTGGAGAAAATCACCAACCTGTCACAAACTTTATCCAATAGCGTTGTACCGAGTACACCTCGCCATGAACAGGGTTCGAACTCACAACTTTAATGGTGATAAGCACTGATTGCATAGGTACTTGTAAATCCAACTGCCATGCGATCACGACTAAGACAGCCCCTTAAGAGAAGGACAAATTGATCGAAGACCCTAACCATAGAATATTAAGAGATAACATTGTGCATCAATCATAGAATTGTGATCCAGTAGTCCCCCCTCTTATAAGACTGTCCCTTCTACAATGAAATAGTGTCCTTACAAGAGGAGTGACCTCTCTTAAGGGGGACACTCTAGTAATATCTTACTACTTCAGAACACTGAAATCTGGCCTGATAAGAGGGGTGGCCTATGGTGGGAGGGGCCTTATAAGAGGAGGATTACTGTACAGGACTAAAATATACCACATCAGGCATTTGCCCTCTAAGGTATGCAGGTTATTTTTCCCTGATGTAAATACTTCTTTATTTATGAAAATTACCAGTTGAGCTTTAAGGATGACATTTTAGGAAATTGTCAGACTACATAAATTGCAAACTTTTCAGAAATTACTTGTTGACTTTGAAAGGTTACCTTTCTGCAAATCATCAGTTAATTGCAAACACCATTCTTTCTGAAATTTGCCAGTTTGTCCCAGAAGAAGAACCTCAAAGACACTCTTTCTGAAAATTGCCGCTTTACCTTAAAGATTGGCCTATAAACAATTTACAGGGAGCCATCGTGGCCGTGATCGTATGATAGTTGGATTTAGACATACATGTGCAATCAGTGCCTATCACCACTTAAGTTGTCAGTTCGAACCCTGTTCATGGCGAAATGTACTCAATGCAACATTGTGTGATAAAGTTTGTCAGTGACTTGCGACAGTTCAGTGGTTTTCTCTGGTTACTCCGTGATCCGGTTTCCTCCACCAATATAACTGACCATCACGATATAACTGAAATATTGTTGAAAGTGGCATTAAACCAAACCATAAAAAGATTTACTACAAGTTGACAACAAAGGAACCTCTTTCTAAAGCCTCAGATATGAATGAATTAATAATCTGGATGGGGTCCAAATAAGCTTAACCTCTAAAAAGTATAAAACAACTAGCAGCATATATACAGTGCATACTGATAATCAAATGGCTTATTTTATCTTTCTCCACTGATTACTAATTACTAGGCTTGACATGTCTATTGTAATTTGTACACAATATTCTTGGAGAATTATCAAAAAAACTTACTTATCATGTTAACTGGTTATCAATCAAAATATATAGCTACTGAACACTAGATGACAGATTTATGTCTTATATATATACATACATATCCTAAAAATATTGTGAAATAACTGAAGAAAGAATTATAGTGTGTAAGGAGTTATGGTGATTCACGTCACTTTCAACAATATTTCAGTTATATCGTGGCAGTCAATTTTATTGGTAGTGGAAGAAACCAGAGTACCTGGAGAAAACCACTGACCTGCCTCAAGTCACTGACAAACTGTATCACATAATGTTGTATGAGTACACCTTAAAAAGGTGTAAAACAAGAATGTGTGAAAAATATTTTATAATGTAGTCCTGATCTTATTATGCCACCTATTCTACAATGAAAATGTAGCCTTATTAGATAGATGGCCTTTCTTGAGGTGGAGAGTGAACTTGCATTTAACTATCTCAGTAAATCTGAAATCTGTCCTGATAAGAGAGGTGGTCTTTGATGAGAGGTGGACTACTGTCAGACAATTATGGTTTTTGTTCTATATTGAAAAAGGAAATTTTCATTAGTAATTTAAAAATCTAGTCTTCTTGTGTAAACTTCTGTGTTTGTGTGTTAATTAGCATCAAGTGAACGGGTCGTCATGGCCGTGATCGTATGTAAGTGGATTTACAACTATCTGTGCAATCACTGCCTATCACCATTAAATTTGTGAGTTCAAAGTCTGTTCATGGAGAGGTGTACTCAATAAAACATTATGTGATGTTTGTCAGTGACTTGCGACAGGTCGGTGGTTTTCTCTGGGTACTCCGGTTTCCTCCACCAATAAAGCTGACCACCACGATATTACTGAAATATTGTTGAAAGTGGCTTTAAGCACCATAAACCAACTAACCCAACCAACATTCAGCTGTATTCATGGTGTATTAATTTCAAAACAATAAATCAGGTAAAAAGGGTTGGCATGTAGGGTTAGGGTTATGGTATTTAATGCCACTTTCAACAGTATTTCAGTTATATCTTGCGGTCAATTTTATTAGTGGAGGAAACCAGAGTACATGGAAAAAAGCACCAACCTGTCACAAGTCACTGACAGACTTTATCACATAATGTTGTATAAAGTACCTTTTGCCATGAGCAGGATTTGAACTCGCAACTTGTAAATCCAATTACCATATGATCACGACCATAATTGCATGTAGGTGTAAGTTCATATTGTGACAGGAAAAAGAGAAAACAATGAACAAGGGAGAAAATTTGGCCTTTCAAACAGCCACCAACATTCATTCCTGACAAACTGTTTATTACGATCTGTTACCAGTTATCTTTTACATACATTTTGATCAATTTAATTTTTTTTCCAACTCCAAGATTTTTAGGTTGTCATGGGAATACTTCATATTTGACCTGATACCAGTACGATAATTGCTTTTGTTTTCTTTGTTATTACTTCTTTGTTATACAGTGCTTTTTATTTCCAAGAAATATCACATCTTTGTCAAATTTTATAAATTAAGGAGTAGAAAAAAATAGGTAACAAATATTTTCTTCAAAAGATTACACAAATTAATACTTGGTATCATGTTGACTCAGCTGTATTTTTTTCCACCATCATGGGTAGTCTTTAGGTCATGATAACAATAAATGTGTCTACTAATCAACAAAAACAAATGGTGATTTTGTCATTTACTATAGTTAGACTGTGTTATCTTTCCATCTACATCTTCTGGTACCAGTTAATCCTACTATTATGTGATGTTCTAAACTTGTTTTCTTTGAGATAGCATAGAGGGGGGTCTCCATATTGTCTACATGTCTTCTTGTAGGTGTTATGTAGAAATCGTAGAAAGTACTTTTGTCAAACATCTGCTGGAGAGATTAAGGATTGGTTTTAAATGCCACTTTAGATTCTGATATTAGCTGTGATTATAGGTTTCTATTTCTTTGGCCATTTTGGGAGTTTTGGCTACATTTGTAATTTGAGAAATCATTGGAAGAGTAGAGTTTATGTTGTTAGGGGTAACAGTCCTCAAGGTCAGACTTCTCTAAATCAGCCTAACAGGATGTACCAATGTCAAAAGCAATATTTAATGATGCAAAATACTTCGACTTTCACTTTGCATGGAAGTGTTATTAATGAATTAACCTCCTTGGCAAATACTAGTATCTTGAACTGATCCAAAATTCAAAAAGGCAAGAAATTAAACCAAAATCGATAATTTCTATGTAGTACTTATTTTTTCTGTGAAACTGTTATAAATAGTTGGCAGTAAAATCCAAGCAGTAATCAATGACAAAACATTCCTATTAGTCTTTAAAGTTGGTCTGTTGGTTTGATATATTAGGTCTAACTCCCTGAGTTTATGATCTCTGAACTTTTGTTCTTTTATGTAACCTGTGAGTTTGTAATGTTGTTGGTTTTGTATCCAAATCATTGCTTTTCTCAAATAACCTGTCAGGCCTGCATACTTCTGTGATCATCAATTATATTTGTTAAATCTTAATTTATGTATGAAATCACATGCACAAAATGAATTGATTCATAGTATTTAAAGCTAAACTTACTCTAGATATACCAATATAAATATAACCAATGAAAACAGATTAGAACATTTGATGCACAGCTGTAAAGTTGATTGGTTATTTCTATCACAATTAGTTTCAAAATGATATATTTGATTCAAAAGCAAAAAATATTGCAGCTTCTTCAATTCATTCATCTTTTCATTTTTTTATTATTTTTTTTAGACATTTTTATTTAAAGTCTACTTTTAAGTTCAGGTGTATACACAATAAATCTATTAACAGCTGATCATTGTCAAGATATTCCTGTCCTGTAGTAAACTTTAGTTGTTGACATTAATGCACTTTAATTGGAAAAGGTGCAAAAAATGCAATGAAATTGCACCTTCATACTTTCAATTATTAGTTTGCAGCTGATCTCGTAAATTTTGATATCAAGCATTAAACAATTATCTGATAAAAATATAAATGATTACTTTGAAATTTCCCATGATTTAAAAAAAAAAATAGAGTTATCTCCCATTGTAAAGTGCCACTGTTCCACCCATTTTGTATTTCATTTAGAAAATAAATATAAAAAGGTCAGTTAGAATGAAGAAATTCTACACAAATCACTGAAATGAAATTTTAATCTCATTTTTCTTGTCATATATCAGTGTTTAAAAAGTATTTTTCCACTATAACATGTAAAAACACATGTTAATGGGATGTGTTGGGAGAAACAGTTGTTTATGCATTAAAATATTTTTTGATAAATTTGTAGACAGTTTTTTTCTATTATTCATGCTGTGAAGAGATTAATTCATCTGATTTTAAGATATGAGAATTAATGTCAGTAAAGATTTCTAGTTAGTTTTTGACGGCACATAGACCATAAATTACATAGCTTTGATAAAAGTAAACACACCTTTGCATAGTCATTTGTAATGAAGGAAATTTAGTAGAGATTTCCTTGATGTTCAGTTTAATGTAGAAAAGTTATTTAGTATACCTAAAACAACATGTCCATCATTGATTTTGTGTGCTCATCCTTGTATGATAGAAACAATTTGTTATCAAGCATTTGTGCTTCTTTGCAAAGATAGTGCTTTTCCCAAACAACAAAATTTGTATTTCTTTGCAGGCATAGTGCTGTCTCCAACAATTAATTTTAATTGAATTATTTTGCTTCAAGAATTATTTTGCTTCTTCGCAAGTATAATGCTCTCCCCACAGGCAAAACTTGGTCCCCTTTGCTGGCATAGTACCTTCTCCCACCAACAAAATGTTTGCAGAGATAGTACTCTCCCCCATCCGACCAACAAAATTCATGATGATTTTTTTTACAGAAATAGTGCTTTCCCATCAACAAAATGTGTAGCCATTCAAATCAAAAACAAAACTCAAGTAACCATTGCTGTTTGTGTTTTGGGTTTTTGTGACTCTAGTATAAAATTAGAACCACCTGTCATAAACTGATCATAAACACAGAAAGTCATATCAATTATGTCTTAGTAACCATGGATACAGTAGTAAAACAGACAACTTTAGTGCCGTTAACTACTTAATGACTGTACTGGAAACCAATCACCATGGCATGGTTGAAAATTGTTTGGTAGGACCCAATTGATTTCTAGGTCGTTGGATTTTCCTGCACCATATATGGCCCCAAAAACAATTTTTAACAAAACAATTATTTTCTAGTATCTAGTGAAAAAAAACACCACATACTTTTTACTTATTAAAATTTGTATAAAACAATAGATGCTCCTTACTATTATTAAGAAAAAAAATAAATCCTATGATAAATATTAGCACCCAATCCTTCTAAAATGGTTCTCAGAGTAAAAAAAGAATAAAACACATTGCTGGCTTCTTTTATGCATTCCAAAAGTCCAAGAGGTTAATTGCTGTGATCTAATCTAGCTTGAGTTAAGCTTAAATCTAGTAAAAATTAAATATTATTGAATTCATTTGATATGGTGATCTATCAACATATAGCAATATCCTGTATAAGGTCATACCAGAGGTCACATTTCAAGCAACCAATCAGTTGTGACTTTTCAAAATCTTTAGGTATTAAGCTACATAGTAGTCTTATGAAGGAGTAAAGAAGTTCTAAATATGAATGAGAGGTTACATGACATAACCTTATAGTTCAAGCAAAGAAGTAGCAGTGACCCTAAGAATCTTTAGGTATTGAACTTCATCCTGGTAGTAGTTTTATTAAGAAATAAAGAAGTTCTAAATGTGAATGACAGGTTACCTATAGTAACATTATATACAGGAAGTTATTAGATGTCAGTGTTTGGCCAGATAAATATAAAATAAAAAACATTCCACAAACATCTATTTTGAATTAGATTAAATCAAACTATTGAACTTTTGAACTTATTATAGTATACTCTGAACTCTAAAGGCAGGACAAGGGCCGTCATGGTCGTATGGTAGTTGGATTTATAACTACCTATGCAATCAGTGCCTATTACTACTAACGTTGTGAGTTTGAATCCTGCTCAGGTGAGGTGTACTCGATGCAATATTATGTGATATAAAGTTTGTCAGTGACTAACGGCTGGTCGGTGGTTTTCTCTGGGTACTCCAGTTACCTCCACCAATAAAACTGACCACAACGATATAACTGAAATATTGTTGAAAGTGGTGTTAAACACCATAACCCTAACCCTAAAGGCAGGACGATTAGCTGAGCAGAGCAACTTGTCATTGTGATCCAAAATTGTAACATAGAAAGCTTAAGAATTATATATGTTTATTTAGGAAGGGGAAATACAGTGGGGAGGGCATCTAGAAATAACAGTTTTGATCTTTTAAAGTAGTACTTATCATTTAAGAATAGAACAATAAGTTTATCTACAAAGACCCTGTATGGATTTATTAAAAGCTATCACCATTAATACTTGAATTCTACCCTTATTCTTATAGGGCCCCACATGGAATGGTAGAGGAGGAGTCCATACTCACATGACCAACACAAGAATAACAGATCCAGAGATACTAGAAAGAAGGTAAGATAAACGTAATAGTACCAGTACATATATTAATATTTATACCAGTATATTGTCTGACCTCGGTGACAAGGATATTAAAATGTCAAATGTGTGGTTCCTGTGCTCAAATTAACAGTATAAATTTTTGTTATTATGCCTTTTATAGTTCCTGGTTTAAGCCTGTCTATTTCAGCTGAAAGTGTGGGCATCAGTGTTCTATGGACACATTTTCTATTTTTATATTGGTGTAAAAGGGTTGGATGAAATAAATTATGGATGTGTAAAAGTGCTTTGCACTATAAAATATGCCACTTGTCATTTCAAAGTACAAAATAATTTATTTGCTACTTATATATAGGCGTTTATCTATTTTAAATTACATTTTTATTGATTTTTAAGATTTTGTTTTGCTTATCTGTAGTTTTATACATAGACTTAACAGATTAATATGTGTAGGGTGTAATGTCAATTATGGTAAAATGTCTGTGATAAAAGTGAAAGTGAATCAAGAAAACATTTTTGTTAATATAATAATCATCCTTTTTTTTTTATTAATTTAATTAATTTGTAAAATTTGTTCATGCCATGATATAGCTGAAATACTGCTAAAGTTGTCCTTAAACACCAATCAATCAATCATCCCTTTTCTAGACTATTGAAATTAGACCTTGATTACTCAGAGTATATCAGAGTTGTAGCATTTATTAATGGTCTCATAAAAGATGGTGGTCTCTCATAAGAGAGATTTCTCAAGACATGCTTCACTGAACAATGAAACAAACCTACTGTCTGGTGAAGTACCATATACCCATCCATGTCATTAGTCCTGAATCACATGCAAATATACATGCCTTTTTAAAAAAAAAAACATTTTTGGTGTCATAGCAAGTTCTTTCACCATGTCTATAAAACTAAATGCACGAAATTTCATGTATGAATGCATTCCCTCTTCATCCACCAAAAGAACTCACCACCACAATATAACAGAAACATTGGTGAAAGTGGTGTAAAACAACAATAAACTATAGCAATAGCTATAAATAAACCTACCAATAAGGTATATCAATCTTTTATTAAGAAAGATAACTCTGTTTTACAAACAACAGGAATTAGAAGCACAATTTTACAATTTACTATTTTTGTGCCATCATTATCTGAGTACAGAATTTACATAACTTTTTATGAGCCAGAATAAATACCCCCTATTAATTAAAAATAATTTCCCACTTTAAGTGATATGTTCTGGTAACTATTATAATTGTGTAATTTTATCACCTTAATATTCTCCTCCATCAACTCTAGTGTAATAACTATTATTATTACTGTAGTTATATGTTAACTATACTCTTATAGACGATGAGTAAGTACCACATTTATATACATACAACCATGTGCATTCGAATTATGGTGTGATAAGAGGGGTGGCCTTTTGTGGGAATGGCCTTAAAAGAGAGGGGATTACAGTACACAATAAAAAAAACTCTAAGAAAATAAAGTCAAATTTTATTCAATTTGAATTAGATTTGTTATCTACATTAAGAAAATTTCAAATTAAAAAATAAATATGTATTTTTTTTTATTCATATATTTTGTAGTGCATATGTACTTGATTGATGATTAGGGCCATCGTGGTCGTGATCGTATAGTAGATTGGTTTTATAACTACCTGTGCAATCAGTGTCTGTCACCACTAAAGTTGTGAGTTTGAATCTCGCTCATGGTGAGGTGTACTCAATACAACATTATGAGATAAAGTTTGTCAGTGACTTATGGCAGGTCTGTGGTTTTCTCCAGGCACTCCGGTTTCCTCCACTAATAAAACTGACCGCCACGATATAACTGAAATATTGTTTAAAGTGGTATTTAACACCATAAATCAAACCTAACCCTTGAACGATGATTAATATTCCAGCCCTATTTTTACTATTTCAGGTATCCAGTTATACTGAAGAGATTTCATTTGAATCCTGGAACAGGGGGTAAAGGTCATTTTCATGGAGGTGATGGGGTCATCAGAGAATATTTATGGAGGAAATCCTTGACCTNTATGGTAGTTGGATTTACAACTACCTGTGCAATCAGTGCCTATCACCACTAAAGTTGTGAGTTCGAATCCTGTACATGGCAAGGTGTACTTGATACAGCATTATGTGATAAAGTTTGTCAGTGACTTGCTGCAGGTCTGTG
Source organism: Gigantidas platifrons (assembly GCA_002080005.1). Lineage (NCBI taxonomy): Eukaryota > Metazoa > Mollusca > Bivalvia > Mytilida > Modiolidae > Gigantidas > Gigantidas platifrons. The sequence continues at coordinate 164,690 of MJUT01029466.1, read as the reverse complement.
GTTTTCTCCAGGTACTCTGTCTGCCACGATATAACTGTAATATTGTTTAAAGTGGTATTTAACACCATAAATCAAACCTAACCCTTGAACGATGATTAATATTCCAGCCCTATTTTTACTATTTCAGGTATCCAGTTATACTGAAGAGATTTCATTTGAATCCTGGAACAGGGGGTAAAGGTCATTTTTATGGAGGTGATGGGGTCATCAGAGAATATTTATGGAGGAAATCCTTGACCTTGTCTATTTTAACAGAGCGAAGAGTTTTTCAGCCATATGGACTTTATGGTAAGTTTTTAATATTGACATGTTTTGTTGATTGTATGGAGAATGCTATACTCTGCATGTAAATGACAACTTGTAGCAACTCCAAATCACAAATAGCTAGTTAGGAATTGTTTATGACAGCCTGTTGCAAGGCAAAATTTTCTGACCAGGTATTTTATCTCCCCTTTGAAACATTGTTACATAGTTCCATCCAATATTACAATTTTGTTACCTATATATTTTAATGTTTATAAATTTGTAAATTTGCTTGAAAACTGCTTATTTCGTGTTTACTAAATAACAATCAATCAATAAATTAAAATTTTGCCAGATTTCAGATGCACTGACTGAGATAGTAAAATACTACTAATTTGTCCCCCTACTAAATTCAAGTACATAAAAAGTGAGGCCACCCCTCTTATAAGGCCATTTATCATGACAGAAGGAATGGTATTATAAGAGAAAGACTACTGTACTTACAAGAATAGAAATGAATTGCTCTACAATAATTTAGTATTGTATTTTAGGAGGTGATCCAGGCTGTAAAGGACAGAATCTGATGGTGTACAATGATGGAAGAATTGTTAGTTTAGGTTCAAAGACAACAATTAATTGTAATTCAGGGGTATGTATTGTTTGAATTATACAGCAATGTCAACAAAGAGGCTCATCATGAGATGCCTGAGATCCTTGCAACTCTCCTAGATGAGTTCTGTGACTCACTCAAGTTTCCAAATTTTAGATTCTTACAATGGTGGGACTCACAATATTTTTAAGAAATGACTTCTAGACTCATCAAATTGAATTGTTACAAGTATCCATGTAATATATACCTTGGCATTCATACTTATTTAAGTAATGATAATCCACCTGATGTTGATGAACTAGGAGGGATTGGTCCACTACGTCATAAAACATGACGTGGATTACCAATTTACTTCATATCTTTGAACAATATTTATGTCTAAAACTCAGAAGTTCTATGGACAAATTACAGTAGTTTATTTTATTTGGGTAATTTTTTTGTTTATAAATGATATTTTTTTCGATGTTTATAAATAACTCCTCTGGAAACAATGGTTAAACGTTAAACAGAAAAATAATAAAAGACGAAAAAAATATTGACATTTGCAATCTCTGGACTTGTAGGTTCTGGCAGTGTAGCAGCCTTTTTGATAAATCTTTAGTGAAAAAAAATGTACTATTGATGGTGTTGTCATTGTGAATTTCACTGAGATACTGAGTAGGCAGTGAACCATACTGAAAACTAATCATAAAATACAATGTTTTGGTACATGTACATGTAAACAAACAAATTTATGTGCAATCTTATTAATAAATATATCCTGGGATATATTAATGAACTTAATCCATGTGAATACTCTGGTGGAATGGTGTTTATCATTGAACATTACGCTTTACATGAATTTATCATTTGAGACAAATTTATCAATTCGAGAATAATATTCAAATACTATCTCATGAAATTTTCGCCATGCTAAAATATTCTGATTACAGTAACTTGATATAGGTAGGCAGTATATGGGAGCTGCAATAGGTGGAAGCCCTTTATTTTAAAATATATTATGACAAAATAAATAAAGTCTTAAAACAGTTGAAGATAATAAGAACATTTTATTGATGAAGACTTAAAGAAGGTGTGTGTTTTCTTGTCTTAGTTCTGTGTCATGATTTTTTATAGTAGAAGTTTTCTACCACAGTGCTTATAAATTGTGGTTTTAGGTTTAGTTTATAGCCCTACATTAAATAGTACTTTTTACAATAAAAAGAAAGTTTGTCAGAATTGACTGTGATTCAGCTAAAATAAAGATTATGTGAGGTTACATTTATTGATTTTTAAGATTATTATTCATGCCTCATAAAGAATGATAATATACAAAAAACATGTGTAGAGGAAGTTTGAGGCAGTCATTGAAATTGAAATCACAACAAACAAACAAAAAGATAGAGAATTTTGATGGGGCTTCTCTTATTTTATACATTTGAAATCAAGAGTAATTATTTCAACAGACTATGTTTTTTTTTCTCTCTCTTTTTTCTCTAATGAAAAGAAAAGAGATGCAGCATGATTTTCTCATTATGAAAAGTTGTAGAATTGTGATGTCGTCCCAAAAAATAAAACTGGTTCAAAGAGGACATTGATAGATGACTACAAAGAAGCTAAAGAAACATTTTTTGACTTTATTAGTCATCTGTGATGGTAAGATAGAGTGGAGAAAATTACACTTGCTAATTAGACAAGCCATTTAGCAAACATCACATCTTTGTAAGAATGCTGCAGTCCCAACATGCCATGCATTCTAATACTGATGAGACAAAAAGCTTCCTCACCGGGAACTGACAATATACAAAATTGTCTTTACGATAAATAGTTTATTTTTGGCAGTACAACACATTTGTAGAACTATAAAATTTACTATGTTATTTGTACAGTTGTATTAATTTAATGTAGTTGTAAGTATGGTTTTTAGTTGTTTACTGGTACAGAAAATTGTTACCATGGTTTAGAGGTAGAAATAATTAAGCTTTTTGGGAGTTATGATAAACATCTGAATAATCAGTGATATTTTTTGCCAATTGTTCCAGTGATATTTTCATGAATTATATCTGATCAAATGATTTCCCATTACCAGTATATATACACCCTCCACCCCCCATATTTTCTACCCCAACCAATATAATTGTTGATTTCCACCCACATCCACTGTGTCACCTAATATTTTAGTTATGTTAACAGATAATCATAGGACAGAGGTAATTTTTTTCATAGATTTTCAAGTAATTTTGGTGTCTAAAAAAGCATATCATAAAATTTATGATAAACCGACTGTGGTGCAACACTTCCTCCTGTGAAAACTGTCCCATTTTAAAGGTTTTTCCCATCATATAGATATTGTATAATATCCGAGCAACCTCGGTGATATATTGGTTAGCATGTTCATCTGGAATGCAGAAGATCTTGAATTCAATCCATGGTCTGGTCAAACCAATGATTTTCAAAATGGTATTTGCTGCTTTTCTGCTAAGCACTTAGATTGGTTCAGAGTCAGAATGATGTGCCCAAGTGTGGTTACATCTCAACCTATGAACTGTTGTTTCAGTGAGCCAACACTATAAATATTTAGTGGATTAAGTTGATCTAGTACAATCCTTAACATCATGATCATCTTGCCTTGTCATCATTTAACTGAAAAATTACATTAGCATTAAACAACAATCACTCACTCAAAATATCCATAATGCTATTTTTTTAATATTAGACATAAAAAAAAATTATTTTGAATAAATAAGGAAAAAATACATGTTGTAGCAAAACATGAAGTATTTGCTATTTGCAGATTGAAGAAAACCATTGGTACCATTGCATTTCATAAATCAATGAAAGATTGCAATGATATCACATGATGTCAGTTCTAACCAATGAAATTTTATGAATTTGGCTGTATTCAGGTTTGGTTTGGTTTATGGTATTTAATGCCACTTTCAACAATATTTCAGCTATATCATGGCGGTCAGTTTTATTGGTGGAGGAAACCGGAGTACCCTGAGAAAACTGCCGACCTGTTGCAAGTCACTGACAACCTTTATCACATAATGTTGTATAGAGTACACATCACCATGAATGGGGTTCAAACTCACAACTTTAGTGGTGATGGGCATTGATTACACAAGTATTTGTAAATCCAACTACCATACGATCACAGCCATGATGGCACCTTGCCGTATTCAGTGTTAAATGTCGTTTTAGCACAATTAATAGTATCAAATAAATGTAATTTATCTGAAATAAAAAGGATATTTACCAACAATAAAAATACTACAAAAGTAATAAATTATTAGAAAGTATGTTTATTATATGTTTTATTAAAGAAATTAAGTTTTATTTCAAATTTTGGAGACAAAAATCTAGCATGGGTCTATTTATGGTTCCATCACATGAAGTAAATCTATTTACTAGTCTGTAGAACACATGTTCATCAGCAGATTTATATTCATGTTTAACATAAACCTCCAGTGTTAACTGTGCTCTAATTATATAATGTACTACACTGTCAGCAAGGTAAATGAGTAAAATTAACCATAGCTATCTCAGAAATATTAAATTTAATATAAGTGGCAGTGTTTTGGATCATTTTCATAAAGTTCAATTAAATAATTACAAAACCATTTTGAAAACAGCAGCAACAAGTGATTTTTTTGGGGGTGGAATTTCACTTTCAAAGATGAGGCTCAAGAAGGATGTATTCTTACCTGTGACCTTGGTTTTTAATTTTAAGGACAACACCCACCTGAAGGATGCTGAAAGGATATTTCATAAAAAGCAAATTTTCCAGAAAATCAAATTAAAATTGTACACTTTAGGAGATATCAGATATTGCTGTTCTGACAGCTCTTTCTGGAGAAGCATTTACACTTAGGCACTGTCTTGACTTTTGTTTCCTGTAGAAGACCTTTTAACTTTTAGTGCGAGTGAGGGGGGGGGTTATGTTTTTTGAATATTTTTTTTCTCCAAATTGTTTGGAAAAAAAATCATTTACCTCAAAGATGCAAAAAATAAAAATCTGAATCTGCAGTTTTCAACAAGTATATTTGGTAAAATTTGAAGAAGAAAAAATACTTACTGATTTTTCATTTCTTAATAATAATCTGATTTTTGTTTAGTATGGAAAACAATTGCTTGCCCTGTGAGGACATACTGTTACATATGTATTAAATGTATTTAAACAGCTGTTAAAATACAGAGCATGTTTGACATTTTAAAAATTAGTAAGAAAAGATATGGATGAAAATGGACATGAGAGACTATCCACTAATGGCCAAGTTTGATTTCAGACTTGACCACTTTTTATCTATTCTGGAGTTATGTCCCTGTTTACTTTATCTAGAAACAGGAGGCATGGGTATCTCACTAAAAGTAAAATGGTCTGTCCCTTAAAACCAATCAAATTATGTGAGTTTTCCATATTCAGGATCCCACCTATATTTCAATGAAATAACAAAAGATTATGATAGCAAATAATATAGTAACAGTTTATTATCAATTCTTACATTTTTCTCTAAATCTCCTTGACAACTGATTTATTTATTATTAAATATATAACAGGTGATCATCTATGTCTACCTTGTCTCATCAAATTATTGTAAATAAGTCACAATTTACAAAATAATTTTCAAAAGATAAGTATTGGTATACAATCAATATATATATATATACCATCTTTACATCAGATCTGTTATCTTATTGTAGTTATGTATCTCTGCCCTATGCCTTGTATTCTGGACTGCTGAGGTAGCCTTGTTATATTATATTACAAGATAGTTTCTATATACTATCTGGTTGGATTAATGCTTGTATATGTTTATATGAGTTAATAGTAATCCTTTATTCTGCATTGTATTTGTTGTAATATCTAATCATTGTAATACTTATGCCCCTTGTGGGTCCTTGATTTGGTAAATAAATTTCTTATTCTTATTCTTATTCTTGTATGTGATTTGTTTTCTTTAAGTGCAAAAAGTTCAAAACGGACTGAATTGCTATAAATAAAGGCCAACATTTGTGAAATGAACATGTCAAAGAGGAGATAACTGTGAATTAGGCTGTATAAACAAATTATCAACCTCTTCAGAATTAATTAAAATGACAGTAGAATATAGATAAGTTTTTTTCTTACAACCCATCATCACTTGTCATTTATAACTCTATCTAATGAGATGACAGAGAACATATTTATAATCCAGATTCTCTCTTCCTGGTTGAATGCCACAATATGGCTGAAATATTGTACAAGTTGGCATTAAACACCAATCAATCCCCTCTTGGTTGGTCTGCATTGATCTATTGATATACAGAACAGAAGGATCAAATGAAAATTAACACTCTTGTAAAATATGGTACACAATGCTTTAATATTCTCCTCACATGTGTTTATGATCTCAGTCACCTGTTACAAGGTGCACTCGGTTTGTCATTTAAAGAAAGTTTCCTGGTATATAGTTAGTACCTGTATTGTAGGGAAATAAACCGACTTTTTATTGACAGTATCCATTAACCTATGACTTTTTATTGACAGTATCCATTAACCTATGTTTTGACTTCTTTCAGCACCCAGTACTCATAGAAATAAACAACAGTGATATGTCTTACATGTCACACTTTAGGAGAAAAAACTTATGTTGTTATGTAATTCTGAAATACTACAAATATATATACTTCCTGCATCTGGGAAATAAAAGTATGTATACACCAAATAACACCAAAACATAAAAATTGTCAGATGTAGGGGTTATCAGTAGAAGTAAAGAGTACAACTCAAAAACTACACGTATTTCATACTCATTTTAGGGTATGAGTAATGATTATTGTTTCATGTGCAGATCTTACTGTCACTGTGAAATGTAGAACAGTAATACAATGCTGTTTCTTTACATTAGTTTGTTTCTAAGTGTAATGTTGGATAGTCTCTCAGCAAGCATATCCTTTCTTACACTGCTAGGATATAAATGAAATATTGTTGAAAGTGGCATTAAACACCATATCCCTAGCTCTCTTGCTAATTTTTGAAATAGTAGAAAAGCTATCATGTACCAGCTGTTTAATGTAGCACTTCCCAGGCTATGTTTGCTTTGATCTGCATCAATTAAATATTAAATATATTACAAATGTAGTATATCAAAAGAAAAATTTAGCAGAAAATATATACCATTTAAGTATTACCCTCATGCCTCCTTCATTGAAACCAGCAATAAAGTGCAGTTGAATACATTTTAAATAATGCATGATTAGGCAGTGTACTTTGAAAGAAAGTTTTGGGTTGTTATTATTTGCCGTTTTTTATGGGTTTTTTTTATCAGAATCAATAGCGTTGACTTTAAAATAAGCTGTTCAGACTTTTTTTTTTTTATTTATGTTTAAAAATGCACTTACATATATCAGACAGAAATAGTTCTGTATTTGGCAAGATGTCGAATTGAACATGGTTTCTGTGTTTAAAATACATACATACATGTACCCTTTTATACATTACATGAATTTTATCTTTTAAAAACCTTGTTTCTTATTGTTTTATTTAACATGTAATATAATTAAACGTAATTATCATGTTGTATAATTTATTGTAATTCTGTAAAGCCTTATCAGATGTGTGACAATAACTCTGAATTATAATCATGGATGTAAAATATTGTATACAAACAGTAATAAAATTACTGGAGGGTTCCTTCCTATAGCCGTATACCGTGATCGGTGTTTTAACAAGAGGCCTTATAGTTAATCTGTTAAATAGTTATTCCATAGGGGCCAGATTTAGACAAGCAGATTATGTATGTATCATCAGAGATACAATTAATTATATGTCTCTGATATTGTAAATGATAATTTGTCTGTAATAATCTATTTCATTTTTAATACATTATTATTGTATGCTAATTTCCTCCACTGTATGGAGTACCTGTATGTAGTGTACTACATATTTGCACCGTCAAGTTCCCAGTTATAAAACTTTGTACTGGAAAGTGTAACGATATAATAACTATCAATGTAAATTTCTATTTCTTTTTTAATTCTGAAATCAAATTAATTTTCAGATTCATTTTTTTTTGTAAATATATCGTCTAAACGATTTTATTATGAGTAAATATCTTGTTATTAAATTAAAATCGAATGACTTATGGATGGTAGATAAAAACATGGTTCCTGTAAATAACTATAAGAAAATACATGCTTGTTGTACCAGTCACGGTTTCAAGTATTTTTGGTGTGTTTCCAAAATTGCTTACTTATAATTCTTTGACTGGGAATTTGTTGTTCAGTCCAATATGTCAGCATGCTTTCAATGATTGCATGATCATTCGGGCTCATGTTTTTAATGTTTATATTATTTCAAAATGTCAAATTAACAATTCAACTTAGAAAAGGTGACACAATTGAGAAAAATACTTAACGAGTCTAAAGTATTGTTAGAATGAGTTCCTTCATTCAATGTCTTTACTACAAATATGATTATGGGGTGTTTTTAATTAGGTAATTATTTTGTTTGAATAAGACAAACACAATTAGACATGATGTTTTCTCAAATTAGACGTCTAGAAAGCCAATTTAATTTTAGATGTTCATGATAATAAAAAAAAAATATTTCAGTTTTGACCTAAAATCGTTCAATGTTATTTATGCATACAGTTAATTCAGTTTTTAATTAATATTTGTTACATTTGTACGTTGCGTTGTAACAGAGACCAATATAAATGTAAATATTTGAATAGTTTTTGTCTTCAGTTTGAGACCGTCATCTGCCTGTTGCCAGTCTTTGTCAGCTATATTTAAATATTCTCAACTGAAACCACAATTTCGAACCAAAATTGACGAATTTGACTAATGATTGTCGCTTTTCAAAGCATTCACAAATATTATATGGCCATCAGGATCAGTTCTCATTTAAGGTTGTTTTAAATTTAAGAATCCCTATGTCAGAAATGTTTCAGCTATATCGTGGCGTCCGTAGTTCATAAATTTCTGAAAGTTTGAATTGGATAAGAAATCTTTTGTCCGAAACCAATGATAGTTTGTCACCATTAACGTTGTGAGTCCGAATCCCGCTCATGCGGGGTGTGCTCGATACACCATTATGTGATAAAGATAGGCAGTGACTTGTGGCAATTCGGTGGTTTTCTCTGGGGACTCCGGTTTCCTCCTCCAATAAAACTGACCACCATGATATAACGGAGTGTTGAAAGTGGCGTTAAACACCAAAGCCATAACCCCTAAACATTGAAAACAAATTCCACTCTAATATATTACATAATAAGTGACAATTCGATTAAAAGTTGTTATTTTCTTATTTTACGGTACTATGTAAAGGTAGTAGAAATGACGAAATTATTAAATGCCATTGACATTGAAATGTATAATCCTTTATTGGCAGCATCACATGGTCAATAGACACATGTCCTTTGTCTGTAAGATGCCGCAGTACCAGAAAGTAGACGACATAAATTGCAAGAGCGTGTCACTACCACACGAGAACCCTTGAGAAAATGTGAAATTATGCAAACCAATTTCAAGAACACGGTTAAGCTTTAGGATTCCAATACTATAGTAGTTAAATGTTAGAGAATCTTCTTGAAACCATTATAATCTTTGAAGCCAGACACGACAGGAATGATCTTTGGAACTGCTTACCCTTCCGGAGAACTTGAGTTCAACCTCAGTTTTTAGAAGGGTACGTGTTGCTCGATCTCTATTTTATTTATGTGGTGTTTTGTAGATCGTTGTTTGTCCTTTTGTTCGTGTTCTTTTTCTTTCTTTTTCTTTGCCGTTGTGTTGTCTGTCCTTCGATTTATGGATTCTGATTACCTCTTTGGTATCTTCAAACTATTCTTTGGGGGTAGCTCTATAGTATCTCCAAACTCTTCCTTGGGTGGATACCTCTATAGTATCTCCAAACTCTTCCTTGGGTGGATACCTCTATAGTATTTCCAAACTCTTCCTTGGGTGGATACCTCTATAGTATCTCCAAACTCTTCCTTGGGTGGATACCTCTATAGTATCTCCAAACTCTTTCTTGGGTGGATACCTCTATAGTATCTCCAAACTCTTCCTTGGGTGGATACCTCTATAGTATCTCCAAACTCTTCTATGAGTGGATCTCTATGGCGTGTTTTGTGTCGAGCTGATATGATATGGTATGGTTTTGAAAATATTTTAACAGAAAAATCTTAGAAACTACGAGATTTAATTTTTCAAAGCCTTTAACGAATGATTATTGGCCGGACGATCATGTACACGGTTTTTGTTATATTTTTTGTGAAATTGCAGACAACCTGGTATAACATTCTTCATCAGGTTTGCTCAGTCAAAAGATAGGAAAGCCAAATAATTTAAGGTGATCATATATCGACATTTTGTTGTATATCAATTTCAAATTTGCCACACCCAACGCAGAGTAAGACGTAGAATGTGACTCCTTATTGGCACGTTCTGTAGTAAACATAACTTTAAAGTGATACAGGCTCAGATGAGCATCTGGATTGGTAATAAAAACTTTTTAAAACTAAAAATTGATGAGCAATTTATACTATTTTATCAGAAAAGTGATAATATATATTACTAATCTCTCTTTTATTTCCCTATTTAAAACCAAACGTTTAATCACCTAAGTGTTTATTATTTATTTTTTAGAAATCAAAGTTGGGCGTTTTATCTGTTATACAAATGTGCTCTAAAACTCTTCTACTTAATGACTAACAGTGAATTTTTTTTATAAGATTTGCGACATTTGCTGCTTAACTAAACCAGACAAATAAGATATTTATATTCTTTAATTGGAGATTTGAACACATCACCCATCTATAAAGACGTGCGGTTTTGTTTTTTTGTTTTTTTGCTTGTTTGTTTGTTTGTTTTTTTTTTCACTTTAGTGTGGACTGTACGTTTCAGGAATACACTCATAGTGAAAAGATTGGAAACACAAATAATTTTTTTTTTAAATAGGGTCTAAACAGGATAGCCAAAATCGCAATTCAATTCAATATTTTATTTAAGTCTCATCTCTCAATTACAGGTCATAATACACAAATAAAACCATTCATACAACAATAAATTAGAGAGCCATTCTTTACAGAATTATAAGAGACTATAATTAAAACAGTATCTATAGCACA
>MJUT01029466.1:140466-153571 GCA_002080005.1 Gigantidas platifrons | reverse complement strand
TTCCATTAAAAGTACAAGCAATATTAAATAAATGATCTCTAAAAGTACTATAAAGGGGACACCGTAATAAAACATGAGCTTCGTCCTCAACTTCACCCGAACACACACTACACATTCGCTCAATTAACCTTAAATTCTCATACCTCCCGGTCTCGATTCTAAGGGGAGCTACTCCACATTGGAATTTAGCGAAAGCACTTCTGTGAGTAAAAGGGAGAGGGATTTTACAATAATTTTCCGTCTCAAATCTATCTTTAAATAATCTATATGTACGTAGTTTATTCCCACCCCTACCAGATCTAGAAATGTCAGCATTCAAGCTGTCGCGCCACTTACTTACATGTACAAATAACATTTTAGTCAAAACGGTATTAACAACAAAACGTGTATCCAAAGAATCAACAATATCACCTAAATGACCAAACATTAAGCTCGCAGAAGGTTTTCTTTATTTTAAAATTCCAATTTTGTACACACTTATTACTTATACTAGTACAGTCAGCCCAAACAAACACTTTTCTATTCAGTCGATCCGAACTCATATTGTTTAATCTACACCATAAATTAATTACAGCTTTCCACTGTTTGTTAAAAATAGGTTCCCAGCCCATATCATCTGAAACAGCATTGTTAGGTGTGTATTTGCCTACCCCCAGAAAAAAACGGCATGCTATATTTTGTATAGCATTGATGCAAGAGTAATTTCTGGTTCCCCAGATACTTGCACCATACTCAACAATAGAGCTTACCATACTGTCATATAATTTCGTAAAAACACCATGTGATACACCCCCAAATTTTGCATTTAGCTATAACTAAGCCTAACGCTCTATTAGCTGATAATGCTACAGATTTAGCTGTAATATTATAGTCTAAAAACTCATTTAAAACAAGGCCTAAATATTTATAATCACTACAATATTGTATACAATCATCACCACACTTAAATACATAATCTGATTTAGGTATAGACTGCGGTCTAAAATGAACCACTTTGCTTTTAGAAGTATTTATACTCATACAATTTTCAGTACACCACATTGATAATGCATTTAACATAATTTGCATTTCATCTTCAGTATTAGCTAAAATTACAACATCGTCAGCCTATAATAAAATGCAAACTTTTTCCCCATCTAGCTCAATTCCACAGTCAAATGATTTCAAAAAAGTTACTAAATCATTAATATATAAATTAAACAACATGGGTGATAAAGGACATCGCATGCGACTAGCTGTTAAAATATAATTTCTCAACCAGAATTATATTAATTCGTTTATTCAAATTATGGACACACCATTTTTATAACGTATAAATGATTGTTCTAATCCACAAAGCATCTCTGTCCTTGTTACGTTCTAATCCACACAGCATCTCTGTCCTTGTTACGTTCTAATCCACACAGCATCTCTGTCCTTGTTACGTTCTAATCCATACAGCATCTCTGTCCTTGTTACGTTCTAATCCACACAGCATCTCTGTCCTTGTTACGTTCTAATCCACACAGCATCTCTGTCCTTGTTACGTTCTAATCCACACATCATCTCTGTCCTTGTTACGTTCTAATCCACACAGCATCTCTGTCCTTGTTACGTTCTAATCCACACAGCATCTCTGTCCTTGTTACGTTCTAATCCACAATGTATCTCTTTCCTTGTTACATTTTTATGAGATGATGCTAATACCCGTTTCTTACGAGGACAACAACCTTGGTTGGATATTTAATGTGTTAGCTCAGAGAAACAAAAGTAGCATATCATATTGATGCCCCAGTAATAAACACAAAATAAGGATATTTAAGCTTTTATACTGTAAACAAAAACATTGTGTATGTTCAAGGTTTTGATAATATAATGTTGATATTATGTGGGAATTCTCTCTGGAGAATTTCTGTTATGTGGTCACGATTAACCACAAAACACATGTAGTTGATTAGTGTTTCTCCTATGTATATAAGAATCGAATCCATGGTACAAGATCGTGTTGAAATGGCGTGACCAAAGTATTGAAAAATCTAACTAGAATTACATCGGCTTGGATTTGTTTTTATATATGTATGGTAGTATGAAAAAAAAGGCATTTTCTTTACCATACATTCATAAAAAGAAATCTCCCAAATTCCTAGGAAACCGCATCGGTGGTATAATGGTTAGCGTGCTCGTCTCCAGTGCGGCAGATCGTGGGTTCGAATCCCGATTGGCTCAAACCAAAGACTATAAAATTGGTGTTTGTTGCTTTTCCGTTAAGCACGCAGCATTAAGGAGAAAGAGCAAAGACTGGTTGGCTCGGAATCAGAATAATGTGTCAAAGTGGGGCGACATGTCTACCCGGGGACTGTTGTTTCAGTGAGCTAGCACTATAAAATCCATTTAAGCATGTTGGTCTAGTACAAAGTGGACCTCATAATCATCGCATTGAAAATTAACTTGTTCTTGTCATGATATAGCTGAAAAATTGCTGAGTTGGGGTTAAACAACAATCACTCACTCAACCAAATTCCTATGGGTGCCCTTACAATAGAATAAAACAAAAATAGACTGTGTTTTATCATGATTTAATATACAAATGTAAATCATTAATTTATACAACAAAGATATAGCACTATGACAATGTTGAACGTGAGTTAGTTAACAGTCTTGACCCGGATTTGATTCTTTTTTGTCCTGCGTACCAAGATTTTGACTTTGAGCGGAAATGACGTAGATCATCTTTATGATCTTTGCTTAGCATTGTAACGTAATTCATTGGTGTACAGAATGTTTTATTACTTTCGTAAAACTCTTTGTAACCACCTTTAAGGATGTATATTTCTGGGTAACACAAGGCCGGATAATTTTCTGCATTCATCTCTCGGTCTTGATTTCTAAGGAAGCGACACATTTTTGGACCTCGTTCTGATGAGAACTCGCAATGGAAGATAATAATATGACGTTTTCCATCAGATTCACTCTCAGGAGTTTTTAAGAATTCAAGAATGTCGTCTTTATTGTGAACATTTTGAGCCCCCTGTATGTGTCCTCCTTCATATTCGTATGAATATCTACTGTCAATAATACGATAACTTCCTATGATGGCATCAAATTTGCCGTTGATAACGTCAGTCATTGTAGTGGGGGTTATGTATCGGAGATCATGAAAACGTCCCTGGACTGTAGGAAGACAACATTCTTTAATACCGTCTCCAGTCAGGACGCTTCCTTCTACTGATATGTCCTCAGTTTCTGAAAGAGTCGAATCTTGACTGTCATTGGTGCTTAATGTCTTGGTATCAAATGACAATGATTTTTTGTGTTTTAATTTTATGCATTTTTTCTTGCTGTAAGATGTTGAAGGAGTATCGACGACTTCCTGTCTTTTTCTTTTGCTCATTTCAAAGAGACACATTGGAGAATTATGGACGTCGTCGAAATCCATTCCAAGTCCAGAATCCTCGTCAAACAAACTTTTGATGAAATTTGGCGTTTTTGGATCAACCAAAGAATACTGGTCAAAATGAAGACTTTCCATGGTTTGTATATCTGAAAGAGAACAAAAATACATCGTACGCAAAGCAAATTTTGTTGTTTGTTTTACAAATGTCAAGAAACTCTTGATAAAAGGGGGAAACGTCAATGTGTAGAAAAATATAGAGTTTTTGACGTCGACGATCATCCGGTTTATTATAATATATTATAACGTAACAGCTATTAAACTTATGAAACTTTTCCGTGTAGTGTTTATAATGAAAATATGTCTTTGGATTTTACTATCGAACAGAATAAAACCGGTTTGTGTTCACCAGATGTTCACTGACAGCCTTGTTGTTTAAACAATTTTTTTGTCTAAATAACGGTGTCTACTGACTGCCTTATAGTAAAAAAGATACTTATTTACATATTTATTTATTTACAGAATATTGTAACTTACATTGCACAGCAGGAATTGTTGTATATGACAGATGTCAATATGGAAATGAAATTATGTTTTAATTGTTTATCCTTATATATTCGACATGCATTTTATCTTTTAAAAAGCTCTCCAACAAATTAAAATTTGTTTTATTATTTATTAAGCATAATTATAAGTAATTATGTTGTATATTTCATTGTATTTTTGTAAAGATTTCTTAGATATGTGACAATTATGTTGTAAAATATTGTAAACGAACGGTAAACGACATTTTTGTTTGCCTCTGGAGGGCTTGTATTTCAGAACGGTTTCACCGACATTACTTTTTACGTTAATCTTTTAAATATTTATTCCATTGGGGGTCAGAAATAAACAAATAAATTGTATACATCATAAATGACATATTTTTCATAATTACCCGTTTCACAATTCAATCTTTAAATCTAGTTTAGATGATATGATCATTTACTTCATTATTTGTTTGTTTGTTTGTTTGTTTGATGGTGTTTAATGCCACTTTCAACAATATTTCAGTTATATCGTGACGGTCAGTNNTTATTGGTGGAGGAAACCGGAGAAAACCACCTACCTGCCGCTAGTCACTGACAAACTTTATCACATAATGTTGTACACCTTGTCCTGAGCGAGATTCGAACTCGCAACATCAGTGGTGATAGGCAGTGATTGCATATGTAGTTGTAAATCCAACTACCATACGATCGCGGCCACGATGTCCCCCTACTTCATTATACACATGTATATAATATGTATTGTACGTCCTTGTAATTTGATGCAAAAAAATCCAAAATGATATTTTTTTGTTTTAAGATTAAATGTTAATGAATACTTTTATAAAAAAAAAACTTAAAAAAAACACAAAACTTACATCTTTTCAGACTTTTCATTTGTATCTGTATTTTAACATTTGTCAATTCGAATGACAAGAAAATCTCTGTTTGGGTCAGTATATATATATAGGTCAATGTTCATGAAATTAAATTATTATTATGTTGTTGGTCCATGTCTTACAACATTTATATTATTTGCATACCGTCTTACTTACAATGTCAAACTAATAATTACAATTAGAAAAGTGACAAAATTGAGAAAAGTACTTAACGAGTCGAAAGTATTGTTTGAAATTTAACATGTATTTATGTAGTCCCAGATCACCAATACAAACACGATTTTGTGTTATTATCAATTAAGCAATTATTTTTTTAAAGAGACAATTGCAATTAAAAGTGATGTTTTCTCTAATTAGTTGTCTGGTCTGAAAACGAAGTAATTGTTGATTCGAGATGCACATATTGAATTGAAATTGAAGAACGTAGGCCAGGAGTATTTCCACTTATTTCAAGATTTCTTGTATGTTTTAAGCAGAACAGTAATGCAGCAGAATGAAAAAAATACTTTCTATTAAAAAACGAAAGACAACCGTTATGTCAAAAAAGTTTGAAGATATCAAAGACATAATCAGAGATTGTTAATCGAAGAAGGGTAGGCAATTAGACAATACATGTTAATAAGAATTGGAAATCAAGATAGTCACGTCAACCCTTAAACGTAACCTAGCTTTGATTAAGATGTCGTTGAACGATGTCTTGTCACTTTTTAGACGGGTCAGAAATCCAAGATAGGTGTAAATTGTCAGAATTATATTTCCAGTCCCGTGGCAAAGTTTAGATAGGTGAGAGATCAAATTAGGGGCCACCATGGTTTTAAATTTTATATGGTGATTATTATTAATTTTTTAAAGATATTCGTTAGAGAAAACAACAAGCCGATAGAACCGAAATTTACAATTTACTGAAATGCCATTGATGTCGAAATTTTTAACCCTACTAAGTACACTTACATGACCCTTATTCTTCGAAGATGGCTGATCTGATGCCGTCAAATATACATAGAAATGCGACTGAAAGCATAGCATATATTTACACTGAGAGACTTTTCAACTTTGCACCAGACGACTTGACATATTTCAATTTCAGAACTCCTTAACCTTTTGCCCATTTTCGATCACAGTGACAGCTTTAATTAAGATTTTTTTTCTAGAGTAGTATATCTGTTCAGGAAATCAAATTCTAGATGAAGAAAGAAGGGCGAATAAATTTTCCAATTATTTCATGCAATTTACGTAACTTAGAAAAGAGGGAAAAAAGAAATTAAATGTAGATTTCAATTTTTAAGAGTTAACCAGGGACGTTAAATTTATGACAATTCTCGTAATGGAATTTGTATTTTAACATGACAGATGTGAAATTGTGCCCAGACTCAGCATGTCGGTAATTTATTTTAAACAAATATTTGTGTTTAACTCGTTCTTTATACAAATAAAGACACCATAACGATGTGGGAACTCCGTAGAAATCATTTTAAACATCCGTCAACATTTTATTCTTGACATTTTAAGCGCTGGAAATTATATCTCTGATATTTTGCTTATAATTCACGTGTAGATTGAACCTTTTGATATAATATTACCATTTAAATTAATAGAAATATTTTTGGACTTTGTATTTTTCATTTGATCCGCCATGAGTGAAAAGTTGTTTTAAAACAAAATATGTATAGTTCTATATTGGATTGAAACCAATTTATTTGATAATCTTTGTACTGGTAGAAATGTCATTGAACATTTTCGAAAAGTTTTGTTTTTATTTGTATTTGAAAATGAATTTGTCAATATGTATTCAGATCTACCACAATATATTTAACATTGAACAAGGATGATGTTCATATCTATGATGTCCTTCTTGTGTTTTTTCCAACAGAAAAAATATAATCGATCATAAAACAGCAGGGATCAAGATTATTTTGATACCAGATATTTAATTTGACAGGTATACAGTAAGAGATAAAACAGAAACGGTGTTGATTTATGGTATTTAGAAATATTGAAGGTTTTTTTTAAATAATATGATTTTTTTTGTATTACAAACATATTTGGACGTTACTTCTACTACCCCGGTAGAGGTTGCTCCCGTTGTAAAGGGGTAGCTTTCTAAATACATGTTAATAGACGTATTTGAAATGGACCCCGTAGAGGTTGTCGCCTTTGGACGAACTTGTTCTATTGGTCGACTTTGTTCAAGACAGTTTTTTGTTGATATGAAAACCCACGATATAAAAATGATCGTAATTGATTGAAAACAAAATAAATAGTATTCCATGGTATAACTCATGTCATTTTGAACACTAACTGTTAATTGCCACTATAATTTCGTTATTTTATTTTAGTTGTGCTATTTTGATGCATTGCAATTATTTTGTTTTATTTTAGCAGCACATTATATATAATCTTCCTAAAAACTGCACTGAACTTTCCTCAGGTAGGCGCCTTCTAAGCAATATTATGAGGCACTTACTAAAACATACGTGAATGGAAAGATATTTAACTGCAAAAATAAATCTTGAATTTTGTCATTTTGATACTGAACATTTCATGAAGTTTGGAACTCGTATGTTGCTTTAAAGGCATATTGTCTACCAAAATCATAATTTTTCATACCCAAAATTATTGTCGTTTTCCGTACTGACCTTGAAAAAATGAAGATTAAACACCGAATTATTGGCGAATACGCTACGAAACGTTAAGATTTAAACGACATTAAACAAGCGTGACATTTTGAAGTGTCTGAATCTTAACAGTATTTTCCTTACGTAAAAGCTAAAACCCAAAGAGTTCAGAACTTCCATTTTTTATAGGTGGCGCTGTTACTTTCACTTTGAATTTTTGTCATCCTGGACAATAATTCCGTTAACGATAGTTTTGGGTCTTTTTTGTCAAAGAAAGAACACCAATCATATCTTTTGCAGCATAACTGTTTAATGATAGCTTAAATAAATCATTTATGGACAGTTAAAATTTTTCAACAAAATCGTAGACAATATGCCTTTAATTAATTAAAGATATAATAGTAACATGATTACTTGAAATGTCTTGGGGAGATGGTTTAAAACATTTTAGACTTTTAGTTGTCAAATCACTAATTCACCAAATCAGAGCTTAGAACATACAAAAAGTGGTCATTTTTAAAGAAAAAAAAGTTCCTTTCGCTTTGTTGTATATTGAAAAATATTAAATGTAAAGCATAAATAAAATTCGTAAATGAATGTCGATATATAAGGATTATTTTTAGCACAAATTTTGTTGCATTTAGTTGTATTTTAATCCTTTATGGAAGTCTTGATGCATGGCCTATAAATACTGAAATTCCGGAATGGCGTTGCTATTTGTAGAGTAGGGGATGTCCCAGAGCATGGCATTTCACTGAAAGACTTTTAACATCCCATCCCATGATATTCTGACAGAACGTAGAGGAATCATGTACGTTTCATAAAGTATGTGGTGTTGGAAAGGTTAAACATCAGGCAAACTGGTCAGGTAGACTAGAAAAACACAAGTTTAGTAGAAAATCTTAAATGAAATTAATTTATAGTGGTTTTATAACTGCACGAGATAGACAGTCATGGCTGTGTTTTCTTCAGAATAGTTACTTGTTTATTACGCTAGATGAAAGCATCGTGTGAAGGTGACCTTTGAGTACTGATGTTAGTCGTCGTGTAGATATTCTTCTTGACAAAACGTAAGGAGACACACGAATCTTAACAAGAATCTATTTTTTTTTAGGAGGGAACAAAACTCGAAAAAAAATCCAGTGATCTCTCAACATTTGAGTGATTTATGATAACATTACTGGCAATTATATGTTACATAAGCTATACGGGTGGTCAGATCAATGCTTGTCTGTATAAGTATGTCTGTGTTTAATAACGGTTTGATGATGTAATTCGTTGTGTCAGTATGCAGATAATTCCAGTCTAGTACATCAGATGTCACTGTAACATACCAGTACACACCCTTCAATGTATAAAACCAACATCATTTTTCTTTTGATGAAATATAACGTTATTCATCTATAAGTGACAATATTTTATGAAAAGAAAGTTTAAACTACATATATGATGGCCAACATTTCCACCAATATCAACAAAACGAACAATCACCTCTCATCTGAACCACAAAAAAAATACCACGACATATGACATATGTGGCGGGGTTAAGTCGGTTGTTTCCTGAATAATTTAGTCGTTAATTCCGAACTCAGTCCGTTAAAATATAGTGACATCATTACAAATAAACACTGGCGGTAAACAGATCGTGGTAACTATAGTTACGACGATCACAACATGGCGGAGGTAGAAATAGGTAAGATCGTTTTCTGCTAATTTCTCCATTCTAACGTGTTGTTGTCAAGAATTACTCAGCCGCAAGGTTAATCTGTACGATTTTGTTGTATGTGTGTGTTCTTGATACCATATATGGTCTCGTTACCAAGAAAATAGCCGTCGGAAATTTAAGGAAGATAATCGTAACTCCATAAATTATTTTTTGTATGACAATCCAAGGATTAGTAGTCCTACTATATTAATCCTTGGACAATCGTAACTGGATTTTGGAGTTACGATTATCTTCTTTTGGAGTTACGATTATCTTCCTTAAATTTCCGACGGCTATTTTCTTGGTAACGAGACCATATATGGTATCAAGAACACACACATACAACAAAATCGCACAGATCAACCTTGCGGCTGAGTAATTCTGGACAACAACACGTTAGAATGGAGAAATTAGCAGAAAACGATCTTACCTATTTCAACCTCCGCCATGTTGTGATCGTCGTAACTGCAGTTACCACAATCAGTTTAACGCCAGTGAAATAAAGTGATGATTTAGAACAGGATTTTTTCTTTTCATATCTTTGACAGACGTCATTCTAAAAGTAATTTCGTAACAATTATGATAGCCACGACCTTCAGCAAATTTACATTGTTGATTGCCACAGTCATCAGCGACACACACACACATTATTTGTCACAATAACGTTTTTAATGTTGAACACTATATTTCAAGTACAAGTAATTCGAGTTTCTATCTTTATTGTTAGAAATACCAGGTTACCTTCATGTGTCCAAGTGGTGACGTGCCATGCTCATTAGACGGAGCAATCTTAATTATGTGTTTGAAATTTATCAACCCGGTGACAGCGTCTTGGTGTGAATGAACATATAAATTAGTTGATGGCAATATCGTTGTGGCTGTCAATCATCCTTTAACAATTGATTTTCAGCTTCTAAACTAGATTTCAAAGCAGCTCTTTTGGTGTGTTTTAGAGCAATGAAACGAACGAAGAGAGAGAGAGAGAGAGAGAGAGACTCCCAAATACGGCATTCAGTTGTGACGTCAATTATTATTTCCCTATTTTTTTCAGGATGTATTTTTGTTAAAAACTCCTGGTGGTGGAGGTTATGGTCCAGTTGATGATGGGGACAATGGCGAAATCCAATCAAAGAAACGAAAACTAGAGACCAACACAGAGAGATCAAACCTTCCGGCGTCTCATGTTGGAAGAGGCAGCGTCTTCGATTATAAACGAGCACAGGAATCTGCTTAATTTTTTTTATACTAATTTATATCCAGGGAAAGGAATAGGAATACATGTATATATATATTCATATGTACTGATAATTTATTGATTTATTTTCTATTTTGCAACCATTAAACTCAAAGTAGTGAAGTACTAACGGAGGCGTTAAGCTTGTGATACGAGTGAGTGAGTGAGTAATTTACAGCCATGTTATGGCGAGAACAAGTTGCATTTCGGTGAGATGATGATGATTATTATCTCTTTGTACTAGGCCAACACGGTTAGTTAGATTTTTATATTGCTATCTCAGTGAAACATCAGTCCGCTCCCCACTTAGACTGATTCAGAGCCAACCAGTCTTTACTATTTTTGCTTAGCGGAGAAGCAACATATTCCAATTTTATAAGTGTTTGGTTTGATCTGACTGGGGCTCGACTTCACGATGTGCCACACCCGAGATGAACACGCTAACCATGCGATGCGGTTAGAATTCATGTACATGTTAAGAATGATAAAATGCATTAAATCTAAAGATTGGGAGTTATTTAATAAAGATCGATAACATATTTTAAGTATTATATATACCATGGATCTACGAATTAAGTTATGTAAACCAACGAATCCGAAGGATGAGTTGGTTTAAATAAGTTCATGAGTAAGATCCATGGTATATATGTTTTGTAACAGAAGTTACATGATGACGTCAAAATCATGGAGTAACATCAAGATCTGACGTAAAAATCATGGAATAACAGATCTATGACGTCAAAATCATGGAATAACATCAAGATCTTCATGTTAGACCATGGTTTGTAAAAGTTCACCATTTTTAAGTTGATTACTGCATAAAAACATCAAAGGAAAAATGCGTATTTATGTTACAATAAAAATTAAATTGACTTATTCTTGTACAATTTAAGATTTCGACAATCAACTACATTTTTTTTCTTCAAAAGATAAAATTAGTAATAAAATCAAATATTACCAGAATTTCGATACCTTGTTTTTGCCTACAAACTGAAAAAGAAGAAAATTTCCATGTTTGAATTTTCAATGAAAAGTTTGTAATATGAGTGATGTCTTCACCCATATAATCAAGTCCGGTCAAAGTCTTGTCTGTGATATAGGAAAGCTGTGATTTTAATAACAGATAATAAATGTGAAGGGAATTGCACAAAAAGTGAGACGGTAGGGCAACTTAGTAGAATTCCGGAACAATTTGAAAATCGGCAGTCAAAAATTTGATTATTCCGCAATACGTACGCAATAAATATTTGACCCCGGCATTTGCGATCTTGATCAGATCAACTACATCGGTGGTGTAATGGTTAGCGTGCTCGTCTCGAGTGCGGTAGATTGTGGGTTCGAGCCCCGATCGGGTCACACCAAAGACTATCAAATTGGTATTTGCTGCTTCTCCACTAAGCTCACAGCATTAAGGGGAAAGAGCAAAGACTGGTTGGCTCGGAATCAGGATAATGTGTCCGAGTGGGGCGACATGTCTATCCACGGACTGTTGTTTCAGTGAGATAGCACTATTAAAATCTAGCTAAGCGCGTTGGTCTATTACAAAGCGGACATCATCATCAAAATATCATTAAAAATTAACTTGTTCTCGCCATGATATAGTTGAAAAATTGCTGAATTGGCGTTCAACAACAATCACTCAATTACCCACCCTTCATCAGATGATACAAACACACATGCCTCTGTACATAGCTATAATCCTTAACACACTCTCTACACTTGAGGATATAATTTTAATTGAATTGTTTGATCATTACGTCTATAATAAGGAAGCTTCTGTCAATGAGCACTTAAGACATATTTACTGGTAGTAATTATAGGTATAGTTACAAAGAAGATTTAGATACTTATCATCTCATCATCTAAGGAATATCAGTAGGTACAGGTGTTTTAATGTCTACCTTTCCAGTGGAGCGAATCGAGCTTACCTATCTCGTATCATCAAACTTTTTTTTATATAACAGTTAAATCTTGGCAATAGAGAAACATCCTGGTTATAAACTACTAAATGTTAGTCAATGTAATATAGATCATCACTAGCCATGTTATATTCGATGAGGAACAGGAGTTCTGACAACTTAAACAGACCCATAAATTATTGATTAAAGATGGTTTCGTTCAATTCTCTGTTTGATATCCGGGTTGTGGTAGAAGTAACTCAGAATCACTGTATAGATGCCATTAATTCATTTAGTAATCCAAATGGCAGTGTGCGATTAGTTTGCAATAATTAAACTTGAGGCTCACATGAGCTTGTATCGCTCAACTGGCTGGCAAAGAAGAATTATTGAAGTATTGTACCTGGTGTATATCTTAGGTTTGGGTCCATAAAACTAGTTTAACCCCGCCACTTTTATCTAAGTTCGTGTAGCAAACTAGGAAAGCGAGTGGTCTTGTAACTGTGTGTTAGGGGTATCAATTTTGTCTCTTTCTACAATTTTTCTATTGGATGTTTGAACTGTTCCGACCGTGTGGTATTTTTCTATTTGGATGTTTGAACTGTTCCGACAGTGTTGTATTTTTCTATTGGATGTTTGAACTGTTCCGACAGTGTTGTATTTTTCTATTGGATGTTTGGACTGTTCCGACAGTGTGGTATTTTTCTATTGGATGTTTGAACTGTTCCGACAGTGTAGTATTTTTCTATTGGATGTTTGAACTGTTCCGACAGTGTTGTATTTTTCTATTGGATGTTTGAACTGTTCCGACAGTGTAGTATGTTTCTATTGGATGTTTGAACTGTTCCGACAGTGTT
>MJUT01029466.1:60783-98338 GCA_002080005.1 Gigantidas platifrons | reverse complement strand
ATATATGTATACTGAATCACGTGTGACACGATTCACAATCATGTCATATTATATATGTATACTGAATCACGTGTGACACGATTCACAATCATGTCATATTATATATGTATACTGAATCACGTGTGACACGATTCACACGAATATATGAACAAATGACAAAACATACGTATAGACATGGATAAATATGTGAAAGAACAAATATTTCAATTTTCACACGAATATATGAAAAATGACAAAACATACGTATAGACATGGATAAATATGTGAAAGAACAAATATTTCAATTTTCACACGAATGCATGAAAAATGACAAAACATGGATACAGACATCGGTAAGTATGTGAAAGAACAAATATTTCAATTCTCACACGAATGCATGAAAAATGACAAAACATGCATACAGACATCGGTAAGTATGTGAAAGAACAAATATTTCAATTTATTTAATTAAAAAAGGAAGACACATCCTTCTTCATCATTTTTATCTGCGAAAAAGACATTATTTATCACGCGATTCAAAGTAAGGACAAGGGTTTTAGACTTGTAGAATACATGTGCGGAGGGTTGTAACTTTACATTTTTCTCAGAACACTTGTTCCTAAGTGTCCGTGTTAAGATATCGTGGCATTTTAATATTCAGTCTATGTTTAACTATTCAGAAGTGCTAATGATTTAAACGGTACCTACAGATGTCCCAGCCTAAAAAAGGGGGAAGAAAAAGCTGTCAAAACCGTTTTAATCTCAAATCGTAATCTTAAATATTTAACAAATGGTTGAAACAACACATGGGTGTTTATGTAATGATAGAAACAACACATGGGTGTTTATGTAATGATAGATAAGTGTATCATTTTATGTAAAACGCTGCAAGTGTTGACGCATCTGCAGAAAACTGTATGCCACAGTTACGCGCTTAAAAATAAATCCTGGTTTTAATGAAGTCAATTTAATAGAATCTCTCACCTGGTATATCCTTGTTTATTTTAACTTATCCTCTTTCAAAATCAAATTTGGCGAATAGCGCTGATATTTTCAAGTTAACAGTGCAATGTTCATAAGTTGACGAAAAGCGCTGATATTTTCAGCTAACAGTGCAATGTTCTTAAAATGACGAAAAGCGCTGATATTTTCAAGTAAACAGTGCAATGTTCTTGAAAGATTTAACAATTTCGTTGAGACGTTTCATTTGTTTGAATTGAACCAGATTTCCTTTTTAATTTAAAAAAAACATTTTCTACACAGGTGTGTTAATTTGAATTTCAGATGTTACATGTTGTATTTTATTTTTGGCATTTTGTTTATAATTAATGCATTCTTTCCCATGTTATCTGAAACGATTTGGATATCTTCACAATAAATGTGCTCTCCGTGAATACCCAATATACAACGGTCTACTAACATGACCGAATGAGAGATCATTTCTGATTGGAGGACGGTTCTGGAAAGACTCGCGTTTATTTATTAAAACAACACCTATATTATTTCCAATTACATGTTTCTTTATTAGAATAGCACGACCTTACAATATACGCGTGTATTAATGCAAATTATGCTTATACTTGAACAAATATTGCGCATAATTGACGAAATAACGTGTTTATCGTGCAGATGACATGAATGGCCACCAATACCTCTGTTTATCAATGCGACTAACTGATGTTTTTAGAACAACTGACTACAAATATTTGAAACTAAAATATATTATATTAGTTAAACAACCGCATCGGTGGTGTAATTGTTTGCGTGCTCTCCTCGAATGCGCTAGGTCGTGGGGTTCGAGCCCCGATCGAGTAAAAACTTGGTATGTGTTGCCTCTCCACTAAGCACGCAGGATTAAGGAGAAAGAGCAAAGACTGATTGGGCCGGAAACAGGATAATGTGTCCGAGTGGGGCGACATGTCTGTCCGTGAAATGGTTTTTCAGTGAGCTAGCACTATAAATATACAACTAAGCATGTTGGTCTAGTACAAAACGGACATCATCATCATTTCATTGAAAATTAACTTGTTCTCGCCATGATATAGTTGAAAAATTGCTAAGTTTACATTAAACACTCACTCACTCACTCACTCAAAACAGTAAATCGTATGATAAATAAACGTATATAAAGTAAAAACAATACTCTGTATTTTAGTAGGTTGGCCGAGTATATTTTTGTATATAATTATTAGACTAATGGGTGTTTTAAACATGGTGGGGGTGGGGGGGGGGGTGTTAGTGTCCATAAATCATGTCAAATATCTTATCGCAATGTTACAAACAGTCGACCCTGCAAACTACACGGGTGTAAATCCGACAGTGGATATACTAACATCAGTAACTAAATGGAAGCTCAACAACTATTAATGTAAACAACATAATTCCTCTTGTGAATAACTAATCCCATCTTTATTACATTAAGTAAATGTACGACCAAGTCATGTTTCTAAATGTGGCAGCGCTTGCGTAATGTCGTCTGCTACTAATTAGCTTCAGCGTGTACCTACTGTATCAAATACATGATGGATTTAATTATTTGAAGATACTCATAAATCTCATAAAAATCGCAATTAATTTCAATCAGGAAAATTTTGTGTAAGTGTATACTTCATAGAGGTAGTTTCTAAGGTAAGCAGATGGTTAATACGATAACAGCAAGATGCAGGTGTGAGTCGACATCTTGTATTGCTCCATCTGACAATGAATCGTACAGATTGAAGATGCAGCAATAATACATAAATCATTTGTTTTATTAAAAGATTAGTTTACTCTTAACATTGGTTCGCTGTATTTCTTCGTGCTCAAACCCCATTTATATTGTATCTTGAAAATAGCCATTTGTTATGGTAATGAGGTTGTGTAGTAGCTGATACTGAAAATTTCAAGTTCAAGCCTGAATGTACTGTTGTCTTTGAATGAAGCTTAGCGACTATACCACCTCATTACCATAACAATTAAATGGCTACCGGGGTATTTTCAAGATACAATATAATTCATCTCTATTTAACTATGATTAGCATGTCTACACCTAAGAACGTATTATCACACTTACCCCTTCTCTGAGCTAATGACACACAATAACAGCAAAATAAACATAACAATCCTGAAAAAAAAACAAGAAAACACATGTATTAAGAGAGATGCTGATTGGCTGTTGTTTAACGTCAAATGAGCAATAATTCAACTATATCTATGACGAGAACAATATTACAAGCAATATATATCGCATAGCATATGTTACACTAGTATGGGTCAATACGTCGAAATTTGCATTGCCACAGGACAAATAAAAAGACTATAATGGAATGGGTTGTCGGAAATGTTTTTGCCTTGCAACAGATCATCAACGACCAATCCTCGCTACCAACAGAGAATTATATAACTTGTTTATAAATCCCTGCTACATGTACTAACTGTTACTCATTATGAGATGCTTAAATTTGTCTTTTGCATGCATTCTTTGATTGTCAATGAATTTATATGAATTTGTGCATACCCATAACTAACTTACGGTCAATATGGCTATTTCCGAAAGTCTTGTTTACAATCCACCACAACGGTAACGTTTTAAACCACAAAATACAAAAAGATCAAACGATTTTAATCTAAATTTAGACAACACATGAGCAAGACAATACTTCAGTTATATCATAGCTTTTTCAAGTTAGTTTTATTGGTGTAAGAATCCGGAGTACCAAGAGAAAACCGCCTACCTGCTGAGAAACATGCGCTGATAATATTACGGTACCAATGAAATAACGAGTGGGAATCGAATTCACGAATAGCTTACGAATAGTTGGTACTGATAGTACATATATATTCCCGCTCCGATGCCTATCTCGGTTTTGAAGGTTCCCAGTGATCTACCCGTACCCTAAAACTGGGGATTTAATCAGCCAGTTCATTATAACTGATCGTGCTTTTTTACCCAATGAAGTCTAGTATTGTTTTACGATATGGTGCAGCTTAAAATCTAATCCAATACTATGTGGTCGTGGATACGAAGACACTTTAATGTAATTTTAATTGGATATGAGTGATATTTCAACACTAATAGGGCCCGGGTAGCTAATGAGTTAGGTATACGGCGTGGGTTCGCGCCCGACTTTGTAAATGATAAAAAAGGGTGCACTCGACTCGCAGCCGCAAGTGATAAAGTTTACCAGTTGCTTGCCCATGGTCGGTGGTTCTCTCCGGCTTACTCCACCACTAAAACAGGTCGCCATGATATAGCTGAAATATTGTTGAAAGTGGCATTAAACACATTAAATAATACCTCAAATAATAAAAATAGAAATTTTAAGTGACGGAAAAATACAAAAGGGGGATCATATCTCCAAGTACATGACTTTGTGTATGTGTGGTTTCAAATTTGCTCGTCGCGTTAACAATTTGAAAAATAAAACAAAAATGGATTGCACTCTCTCTTCTAATTCAACAAATACATGTATACTTTATATAACCTTGTTAATACATGTTAATATATGTTTAACTATAAGATTGTATTTGGTGTTTAATTTCACTCAACACTTTTTTTCTCAAACAATATAGACTGTTATAATCAACAAGGTTAAAAGTTAGCATATCTGCAATGCATATGGTTTATATCTCTTCATGTATAACGGGCGGAGGTTAATTTGCAATTCTACACCGAAGAAATGATTGTATAAGTTTGATATCTTGTAAATTTAAGCCTCAGAAGTCATTTATTTAGGATTTATAGGGTGGTCGGGTCGAAAGCTATCACAGTTATGATGAAACCTGTTACCTTGTGTAATCGTTGTAGAAGGAGGAATGTAATCAAGTTCATATTCGTTCTACAATTATAAGAGGCTAAAGATGACAGTCATCAACTTGATGTTAAAGAACGTATGTATACCCCGCCTTGTTTTTAATAAATCTCTATTATTTGATTTAGAACACTATTTTGTACATATGAAAAATGTTCCCAAGGAGAAAGACATCTGAAGTCCTAAACTGGTTGCGATAGCAGCACAATGGCGTTTCATTTGTAAAATTTAAAAATGTGTTCTGGCCAAAGCCAGTGGGTTATTTAATAGACAATACTCTGCAAATAAAACAAACAGGGAAAACCGACAATTAAATTGCATATGCATTAAATCCAGCACTTTGTGTCTGCTGAATGAAACAAAAATACAAATCGTTACAAACTGTGATTGAAAATTAACTAAGCTCTAAGTATATTTTATTTCTTATTTTTGAGAATAATTTTTGCGTAACAAATACTTGGAACATTTTGGCACTTAAAATGAAATTGAATTTAATACGTATCTAAAGAAAACAAAAACAAACGAAGGATGTAGATTTTTCTGGTATTATCTAAATCTTCAAAAACAAAGAAATCTGTTATTTCTATTAAAGTTGTGAAAGTCATTATTTTCACATTGTTTGAAAACCGTAGAGGTTTAAAGATAAATTTTCTTTTTTCATAAGATTTTTTATACCTGGAATTTACATTGATTAGCAATCAAACAGTAGGGGCGACGTAAATTTATCGTTTTTCTTTTAGAAACTATACAAATTTGGTTAAAACGCACTCACTGTATCGAATCGAGTACACCCTTCACAGGCGTGTGCACGTGCCATCTCATCCGCTTGATGCACTTTTTTTTAATACCTACTTCTGGAATTCATTCCAAAAAGTAAGCAGATTATGTCTTGAATAATGAGAGTTTGGTCAAATAAGAACTTCCTGTATAATACTGTTGTTTCAGTATGCTAGCAGTGTGGAAATCAAACTTAGCGTGGTGTTCGCTGAAAACTTGCTAACTTGGCATTAGACATCACTCACTCACTGATTTATTCTTTATAAACATGTTCCTGGTGTGTCTAAAGGGCAAATACTGCTCACTTGGTGTCAAAGACATCAGTCACTCACTGATTTATTCTTTATAAACATGTTCCTGGTGTGTCTAAAGGGCAAATACTGCTCACTTGGTGTCAAAGACATCAGTCACTCACTGATTTATTCTTTATAAACATGTTCCTGGTGTGTCTAATGGGCAAATACTGTTCACTTGGTGTTAAAGACATCAGTCACTCACTGATTTATTCTTTATAAACATGTTCCTGGTGTGTCTAAAGGGAAAATACTGCTCACTTGGTGTCAAAGACATCAGTCACTCACTGATTTATTCTCTGTAAGCATGGTCTCGGTGTGGTTATACACAAATGTAACACATATTGCTCAATTGGTGTTACAAGACATCAGTCACTCACTGATTTATTCTCTGTAACCATGATCTCGGTGTGGTTATACACAAATGTAACACATATTGTTCAATTGGTGTCAAAGACATCAGTAACTCACTGATTTATTCTCTGTAACCATGATCTCGGTGTGGTTATACACAAATGTAACACATATTGTTCAATTGGTGTCAAAGACATCAGTCACTCACTGATTTATTCTCAGTAACCATGATCTCGGTGTGGTTATAGCACATATTGATCAATTGGTGTTACAAGACATCAGTCACTCACTGATTTATTCTCAGTAACCATGATCTCGGTGTGGTTATAGCACATATTGACCAGTTGGTGTTAAAGTAGTCATATTATAGTCATGTTAGATTGGTCTCTTTAGCTAGCAATGAATGGACTGGGACATGTTCAGCACTCGAGAGCAAGATTTAAGGTTCAAGATGGATAGCAAAACAACTTCAATTTACAGATCGTGTAATGTTCAAAAATGTTCGAATATTCCGATGGACAAATTAACAATAACTACTCGTTCCTTTAGAAAAAATTGAATTTAAAAAAAGGGTATTGTTGCACGTGCAAAGAGAAAGAAATATCTATCCATGCCTTGCACATGTCACGTCAAATAACTATGAGTTAATTAATACGTCAGTTTATTATTATCATAATCGTTTAATTAATCATAGGAGAACATCAAAGGGCTGTCATAGGTTACTGATACAGAATTTTATTTTCTTCCTGAGAACTCTACATCAATCTGCCAACTTTTGTTTTCGTGGATGGTTTTCGCGCATGATTAATTCCAGATCTGAACTACACGCACGTCACATCGCATTTGTTTGCAAGTCGTTTTTAAAGTGAGGTGCATGTGTTTATTGATAACAACTGTCCCTCTAGTAGTAAAATGCGTTTTTATAGTTTGCTTTAATATTTACACGTTGCTAACCTTATCAACAATTTGTACTAAAGCATAACATTAAAAGAAATTCTTGTAACTTTAAACGTTATATTTTTCTTAAATCAAATGATTTAATAACCAACAATAAATATAATTGGAACATCAGACAAGATCATAGGTATTAAATTATGCAAATTAATAAAAATACATTGTAATCTTTCTCTTTTTTTAATTGCCGCTGCAAAGTATTATTTTTGAAGTTTGGGTGTCACCGTGATATAATGGCGTGTCCATCTGCAATGTCCTAAATTAAATCATTTTTCTTCACCTCTGATAAACACATATATCATTGTGTGGGGGAGAACAAAGACTGGACAGAACACGAGTCGAACAAAACAGCTCTGGTGTCTTTCGATTAACACTCCTGTTGTTCTAGCCTCCAGATAGCCTGCCCAGTCACTTTGCGTTAAGAAAAGTTCTTTCTATCGGAGCGAAATATGTCTGATTGTGTTGATGAGTAATTGTTTTGTCACTGAGTCAAAGTAAATAAACAGATGGACAAATTATTCATGTTCATGCTAAAATTACTTGTTGTGTATAATACGCGTACATCCAATCAACCGGGGGACTTGGTTTTAATACCTCTAGATTTGGAAGGTTTGTCGCCGATTGGTCAGTAGGTTGAAAATATGACATCATACGGACTTATCGCTAAAAATCAAAATTCCAACATCTAATTTTAATTAAATTGTTGTTAATCACCAACAGTTTGTTGAGCCAATCAAAACGTCCATACCGGTACCATAATGATTTGGCGTTTGTAACGTTGCAGAGATACTGCTCCCCTGGCATCAATAAACAACGGATTATATAATACAAGTGTATTTCCTGTGTATAATATACGGCAATGGTGATGGGGGTACAATGATAGTCGTTTATCAATAATTTTGAGTTTCAGGCTTGTTTTGTCTTCTTCTTTTGTGTGTTTCTTTGTCATCTATTATACATTTACTATAAAACACGCAGATCACGCTTTTGGTAACTCTGTGGAGAGCCTGGTACATCACATCTAACTCAGCACATGGTTAACATGGTTAAACAGAATTAGCCGGGTTTTGTATTAATTCAAGAATATGTTTATATTTATCACGTATTAGAAGTCATACTGTTACTACATGACAAGAGGAGTCTGAACATGATGATGTGTTATAGGATAGTCATATCAAGCATCTTCGTGTCATCTCGGACTTTATCAGTCATAATATTATCTCTGCCAATATTTCTATCGTTGCCAAACTAAGATGATCCTGAACTTTATAATTGGTAATAAAATTAAAAATCGTGTAATGGCCAAGACTGAAAATGACTCAGATAATCTAATTAGGGTGACCAATAATTGTCAATTAAAACAGGTAATTAATGTGTCAATTATCAATTAATTAACATTATCTACTAGTGTAAGAAATTATATCATTGTTTTCTGACAAGTTTATCTTTTGATTTATTTTGTTTTTGGAAGTAGATAATTTCTTATGTTGATAGGAGATAACCCGTCAGTCACCCAGTACTCGTGATATGAGGAGATACAAAATGGATAGCTTGTTACTTCTTCCAAAAGGGAGGAAGATTAAGTTGGTACGATTCCAACTGTCAGAAGTGGATCCATAATATGCTATTTGTATAAATTAACACGAAAATTACCAACAGCAATTTATTGTTGTTTTACAAGGTATTTTTCTCATTGACACTAATTTATTATATTTTTTGCCAATAAAATGACATCGTTATACATTGAAATTGAGTCATTATTTAAGAAATAAATCATGGAAGCCAGAATGTGTTGGGAGTTTTAACATGGATTGGTGGATAAAAATTACTATTATCCGCCAACCCATGTAAAAAGTCAAAACACATTCTGGCTTCCATGATTTATTTCGATTCTGATATGTCTTAGAGTACAAATACGGTAATTTATATTTACGTTTGCGGAAAATGTCGTATACAATGTATGCTGCCAATGGAAAAGTCAGTCACATTCACCGGCGCATGTGCTAATGAGATTATACTGAATGGGTGACTCGCTCGTTTGTTAACAAAGCGACAGAAGGAGGGCAAGTTAGAATTCATGATATTGTGTCTTTTAAAGGTAGTTTTTTTTCATGTTGAGTAGTTACAGAATTACATAACAACTTGTATTTGAGTTTATTAGAACTAAATCAAATCTATGAATATTTAAAATTATAAACATTTTCTCTGGAACCGGTTACATTTTTGCATGGAAACATCTGAATTAATCGAACTTGTCGAAAGTCTTTGGTAGCTAAATATTACACAAAAAAAGGAGATTTCAAAATGTCAGATTTACATAGTATACGAAACATAACGTAAAGAAGAATAAAATGAAGAAGTATAAAATACAACACTGTCGGAACAATTCCAAAATAAAATTTCAAAATCGTAGAAATAGATAGGAAAAATCGATACCCCTACACATATATAACCCCTTTTTTCCTAGCTTGGATTAAAAAATAAAAATGTGACTCTCTCTCTCTCGTTCGATACAAATATTCTTCATTATATACTTGAGTTGTAACATGAATGTATACTTTTCCTTTTATCTTTTTGTGGTTTATATACCAGAATGTAAGCAACTGCTAATAACTACGAAATAATACACATGTATAGTTACGAGATATTGCACAATTTAAATCTGGGGTGTAATTTTATCACTCTCAGAGAACAATGCAATAATCAACAACCTACATTGTAGATGTGATATTGCATGGCTTCGTGATGTAAATATTACGTAGACAAATGAGGACGGATGTCACTAGTGGAGCAGGAACCACTTACCCTTCCGGAGCACCTGAGTTAACCCCCGGTTTTTAGTGGGGTTTATGCTACCTGATCTTTAGTTTTATATGTATTTTTGTAGATCGTTGTTTGTCCTTTTGTACTTTTTCTTTTGGCCATTGTGTTGTCTGTTCTTCTTTGATATACAGATTCTGATTACCCCTTTGGTATCTTCAAACTCTTCTGTTCTTTATCATCTATTTCACCAGCATACATTGTATCTCATGATGACGTGAGCTCATAAAACAGAACTTGTTAAATACAACAGCATCATTTATTTTATCAATGGATATATTTTCTATCTATATTTTATCAGGATTAATTCGTAATTGCATTTCATCAAAATATAAACACAGCCATTTTACCCAAATTTAATCTACAACCTGACAAAAATCTCAAATTATCTTTTTTCAAAAATAAAATTAAGATGCTTTTCTTGTAATCACAGTGGAATGAAGTGCTTTACTTATCTAATGTTTATACGTATTGATATTTTGGCATAAAGAAATATTAGTTATGACACTTCTATGACTGGGAAGGTTCAGTTGTTGACGTTTATATACATGTAGGAGTGAACCCACAACAAGGAGTTTTGATTTAATGACCTAATTTCAGATTACGTTCTAGAAATAAAAATCAACAGTTTTCGTTTTTATTAACTATTGCATACCATTTAATTTCATAATTTATGAATAGTCATCAAAATATTCCGCAGACGTTGGGTTTTCAATAGAAAGTTGTCATTC
Source organism: Gigantidas platifrons (assembly GCA_002080005.1). Taxonomy (NCBI): domain Eukaryota; kingdom Metazoa; phylum Mollusca; class Bivalvia; order Mytilida; family Modiolidae; genus Gigantidas; species Gigantidas platifrons. The sequence continues at coordinate 87,640 of MJUT01029466.1, read as the reverse complement.
AGCATATTTGAGACACCCCAATGTATTTTTCAACTGACGACAGGCTCGTTGGGGGAGGCTCTTCTCTACCATCACGCTTATTTAGTTTTGCTTTGGAGATTCCCATCTTTACACGCTTTCTTTCCGATCTTCCAGAAAGACAACTTTTCCGTATTACGCTTCAAGGTTATATATGTGATTTTAAATTCTCATGTAGGAGGCATAGTTTCTTGTTCACCTTTTTTTTTAACATATCGCCTGTGTAGAAAGAGTCAATCAAGCACCATACAAAAAAGTACAATTACCCGACAAAAGTAGAGAGCACCACTCAACTGCAGGCTAGGGTCATAGAAAGCACCGCTCAACTGCAGGCTAGGGTCCTAGATAACACCGCTCAACTGCAGGCTAGGGTCCTAGATAGCACCACTCAACTGCAGGCTAGGATCCTAGATAGCACCACTCAACTGTAGGCTAGGGTCCTAGATAGCACCGCTCAACTGTAGGCTAGGGTCCAAGATATCACCGCTCAACTGCAGGCTAGGGTCCTAGATAGCACCACTCAACTGCAGGCTAGGGTCCTAGATAGCACAACTCAACTGCAGGCTAGTGTCCTAGATAGCACCGCTCAACTGCAGGCTAGGGTCCTAAATAGCACCACTCAACTGCAGGCTAGGGTCCTAGATAGCACCGCTCAACTGCAGGCTAGGGTCCTAGATAGCACCACTCAACTACATGCTAGGGCCCTAGATAGAACCACTCAACTACAGGCTAGGGCCATAGATAGCACCGCTCAACTACAGGCTAGGGTCCAAGATAGCACCACTCAACTGCAGGCTATGGTCCTAGATAGCACCACTCAACTGCAGGTTAGGGTCCTAGATAGCACCGCTCAACTACAGGCTAGGGTCCTAGATAGCACCCCTCAACTGAAAGGATAGGGTTCAAGATAGCACCGCTCAACTGCAGGTTAGAGCCGTATCACACTCATGTTAGGGTATGGTTTAAAGTCATCATTGAAGACCCTACCGTGACTGTGAAATGTTGAACAGCAATAAAAACGATGTGTTTTTTTACTTTAATTTGGCTGATGAAATTAGCTGGGAGACGTACGGTATATTTTAAGAAGAGTTTGAAGATACTAAAGGGGTAATCAGAATCCGTAACTCGAAAGACAGACAACACAATGGCCAAATAAAAAGGGACAAAAGGACAAACAACAATCTACAAAACATACGCATAAAATTTAAGAGCGAGTACCACGAACCCAACTAAAAACCGGAGGTGAACTCAGGTGCTCCGGAATAGTAAGCAGTACCTGATCCACTAAAGTACATAGTTTTTAAAGGATTTTTTTTTTCGCTTGTTATAGTCATTACACTTTTGAATTTAATTATATTTGAACATTTTATTAAATGTTTCGGAAGAAGTGAGTTACTTTTTCCGCTGAATTCAATTAGTACATTCAAATATGTAATGATATTCGTCTCCAATTCGATGGTTCTGACAAGCTCGCAATACCGGTTTGTCTATGTCAATAATCCCATCCAACTGTTTCGATATACAATTTATGGTTCGTGGTTCTAAATCTAGTAAAGATGTTCGTATGTTACTTGGTTGTACATGTATGTCGATACAACATTATGTGATAAAGTTTGTCAGCGACTTGCGACAGTTCGGTGGTTTCTCTGGTTTCCTGCATGCTGCACCAATATTACTGACCGCCAGGATACAACTGAAATATTGTTGAAAGTGACGCTAAACACCATAACCAACCCACTACAAATGTATGCATCCACTACATGCAGATTCTACGCAGCTTCATGTTGAATCATTTACGTAATAAGGAACATGGATTTTATATTGAATTAAGAATGCAATTTGATTTACCTCTTCATTAGCCGTACTTTAGTGCAAACCAATTTCATGTGCTTCTCATACATTTTCTTCAAGAGCGCTGATAGTGTTTAACGAAGTGTTAATTATCTTAGGTTTAGTATGGTGTAAAAAAGGCAAGGGATGAGGTAAACCGTTGACAGATACTACCGCTCTAAAACAAAACTATTATAGAACTAACTCAGAGTGCGGTCACTCCTCGTGTGGAGATGGGGGTAGCTGTTTTATATACATGTACAATGTCTTTAATTGAAAGTATCCCCCACCCATCGTGTCTTTAAGATTGATTACAAGATGTCAGTAATCAATGACTGTATAGTAACGAGAGTCGAGAGGTTGTATTCAGTTACCTCGTTAACATGGAGGTGTAATACCTCCACGAGTTTAGCAACAAACATCACCATCAGCATTATTTACTGCGAATCGTGATAAATGTTACAACAAATTCCAAAATACCTTACTTCATTATGACAGAATATATCGTTTCTACAAAGTTTTAAGGGGCGTTCTTTTCAGTAACCCAAAACTTGAAGGCTAACGAGATGTTTCCCATCAGACTTCTTAATGTGTAATGGCAATTAAATAGAATGGACAGCCTTGTTAAAATGTAATAATCCTAATCAAATGTGTGGTGGGTCCTGGCTTTATAGCCAACTATAAATTTAAACACAGCATGTCGAAAGTTGGGTAATGCCATCTAACGGATTCTTCTGTTCAAATTTAGTTCCTGTTTTAGAATTTTGTTCAATATGCAAATTCTAATGAAATTTATTATATTCATTCATTTCCTAAATAATTATCGCTTCAAATTCATGATTTCGTTTTGTGCATTTTCTGATTGTGATTTATTGTTGTTTAGCGTTACATGGTCATTTCACGACAATGATAACTAACAAGAAAAGAAAATTACATCTTTAGTATATAATGGAGCGGATGTGGTCGAGTGGTCTAGGGCGCTGGACATAAGGCTAAGCGATTGATGCTGCAGTGTATCAATGGTGTGAGTTCAAATCCCGTCGAGGGAAGAACAAATATTTGACAGCTTAAAAATCTAATTCTAACACTGTTTGGTTTAATTTTCAGACGTATATTATATATATATAAAGGGGTACAGAGATATTGACCTATAAAATAAAAAGAAGACAATATATTTTTGAGTTGGGAATTTTGCCTTGCAAGGGGCTATCAACAACAGCTCATAAAAAGCTGAAAAGTTGCTGTCAGTGACGTGTTATTTTCAAGACTATACAATGTATATACTTGTATTTCGAAAAATCTTATTATTTAATGCTGCTATTTTTTTTTTTATGGTAGTTATATCTGATTTCGCTTTGACGTTTGACAGATGTACGGACAATATGATGGTATCGACCATTGCAATAGTAATACTTCTACATCATAAGGTTATGAGGCTCAAGAGCGTATTCATTGAAACGAAACTAACTCAATCAAAAGCCCAGTAAAGGAAGGCCAAAAAGAATAATTGTATGAAATAGAAGCGGTACATGTTATACATGACATTGGTAAATAAAGATAATAATGATATACATTAGTCCATAAGTATTTTACGAGATGTCGTATTTTGGATGTAGATTTTTTTTTTCAAATATTTTTTATCCCAATTTTGATATTCTAAAACGCAATTTATAATTACACACAGTTGATTTAGAATTAACATTAAAATCTTTAAAAAAAATATTATATATATATATATATATCATATTTTAGAATACGAAATGATTTTTAAAAAAAACAAACAAAACAACATGGCATATCTGTAATTATGTAACTTACCTGAAAAATATAGAACCATTTCTATTCTTTTATTGAAATCCCAATACAACAAGTAAATCCCAGTTATATAGAGTATATGTATGAAAATAATCCTAAATGATGTACGTTCACAGTCTTTAATATTATCAAATATATTCCAGATCCGCTATAGAATAAAAAAAAATTAAGTCCGTATTATCCGTTAATTTGATTAATTAGATTTAAATAAATAATTAATCAAATGAAATAATATCACATGGATTACGTCAATGTCCATGTACTAACATTTGTTCGAGGAAAAAACTCAAAATATCAGAATATCGTGTAATGCACGTGCAGGAAACCGAATATCCCACACGATTCGTCGCTATTTTTTGATTAACGAAAAGGATGCGGATTTGCGCATCTTGTCAGTAATTGTTACACGCCCCCTTTGATAATAATCTGTAATTTACACAGATATGTATAATGTTTAATAAGCTATTGATGTTTACTATAAAAAAAAATTGTAAATTTTTTCAGTATGGACGTATTTTATAATAATATATATAAATAAATTGAAAGTGATATGCATAATATTAAATACACTTATCAACATTAAAGAAAAAAAATTGTAGAACATAGACTACATAGGAATACAAAATTGCCCGTTGTACAATGTCCAAAATTAAATACATGTAGTAATTTTTACAAAGAAAATGCTTTATTATTTACGTGTTTGTGTTGTGTAATGTTTACCAGCTGATCACTCTGAACGAATCCTCCCGATTCCATCAGAGTCGTATGTCGAACAGAGTTCACAACAAAAGAATACGCATACAAGAAATTCTGTTTTTTCTTCTTATTTGTTTTCAGTGTGAAAGTTACTATTGTATCTTATGAAATATTGAAAGTGGCGTCAAACACCATAATCTCTATATTCTCAACTACAATGTACATGTATATGTAAATTACATATCACTAACGATAACTCAAACTTTGTAGGCCCATTTTTATGTCACACAACGTGACGGCACTCTATTGTGGAAAAGGGTACTGGATCGGACTGCTCTTGACAGTTGATTAGGTGTCGACATAGAACAATTTTTCTACGTCCTGCATGTTAAGAACCACATCCACAGCACTAGACACTATATCAATACCTATTCAACCAATAAATATGTAAATTTGGACTTAAGACACGCTTGAGACAATCAGGACACATGCATTTCTCGTATTTCATGATCCCTTCTTGTAAGACTCAACAAAGACAAAACAAAATATTTTTCTCTCGTGCGATGTTTGATAGGAACAGACTGCAACATCACATAGTTTTGAGTCACTCGGTTTCAACTAGCTGCGGAACCGTAGCCCTTTATGGTCTTNTTTTTTTTTTTTTTTTTTTTTTTTTTTTTTTGCGGACCATAGGTTTCAACATGACTTCTCTAACAAATAGTAATATATAAAAGATGTAAATATTTTGAACACTTGTCAGTGTCATGTACAACCTCTGACATCATTCTTCAAATTATTGAAGGCGGTCAGTATTTGGTAGGAGTAGAAAACGAATTACACAAAGAACCCACTATAAAGAACGATCATACAGTATCTATTAAATTATGTCGCTGTATTATACCTCAAATATACGACAAAACAAACATGTTATGGTGTTGATAAACCACACGTACTGTGAACACATATCTGAATATGAGATCTTCTGCTGTTAACAGTGGCAATTTAAACAAAATATATGATATTTATGCGATAGTAGATTTTCATGTCAAAATATGATTTATATTTCTAAAAGTTGATATCACCTCCCCGCCCCCATCACACTGGGGTATAATATGAAGCAGAAATTTATTAAAGATATACGACTAGAAAACATGATGATTACATCAGTAAAACGTTTTATTGTTAGAAAAATTAAATGGTTTTCCATTGATTTTGACTGATCTAGACGCCAAATTTGACAATCTCAGACAAGTTGTTCTTTTAGAGTTTTTTAAATCACTACCCACGGCATCCCGTTTCGTAACAAACAGCTGCTTAAATAATAAGTTATGCAGATTATTTTCTTTAAATTAAAAAGATACATTTTAAGCTATGACATTACATTTCTTTAATTCCTTGTAGATGTATTTCAACAGAGTTCTGTTAGTATAAATCGATCCTGTTCACAAGCACTTAGGTTCCTCTGTCCGTCATTTACTACACGCCAAAACGGCGAATTGTATAAGTTTTGATTTGTCCCGCAGAGCCAGCTAACCCCCTCCTCCCCTAGGGATGGTACCCCTCTACAAAAACCTGGTTGTATTTTATACATTCTACTGTCCTATTAAATAATATATATCAATGGGGCTATATCAAAATAGCGACATTACCCATAGATCAAAACGGCGACAATTTTAATTACCTATTTGAAAATTATATTTCAAAATAGCGACATTAAGTTAAATCGATTTTTACAGGTGAAAGAGGATATGATAGAGTAAATTAAACAAAATAAATAAATAAATATCACGACAAGAATTTGTCAAACTTATGCATGGCGTACAGAGCGCAACCAGTTATTAACTTGTAGAATTCGACTATACTAGTGCTTGCGATGATTTTAAAAGTTTTAAAACGTGGAACAATTTAATAAAGTTAATTTTAGCTACTGCTACCTTTATTCATCCTGCTCAACATCCTACTTCCACCTCCCCGTTAGTGAGCAGGGGGCAATAGATATTTAAGCTCACTTGTCTCACCGTTGCCGTCGTCGTCATCGTCATCCGTCGGTAACTTTTCACATTTTCATCTTTTCCTCTGAAACTACTGAAACTACTTTATAGGAATGATGACTAGGAGACCCTCTACCCTCTTACAACAATTTCCTTTTTTTGTGCTGATTGGGTGGTATGCATGGCGGCAATGGCTGCATATAGTTATGAGCCATTTTATACATTATTAAAGTATTATTAAATACAGGTAAAGGTCGCTGTTTTGATGTATCTTTTATCGCTGTTTTGATATGTCGCTATATTGAAAATACCGAAAATGTCGCTATTTTGATCATCCCCGATGTCAATCATATGTATGAAGAATAGTGTTGCTAAAAAAACAGGACAGTTCATATAATGTATGGCTTACACGAACACTTGAATTATAGATGTCGAACGTCTAATACTGCAAATCGAGTCAGATTGAAACAAATAGAATATCACCAAACAGGTCCCACCTTTAGCCAATTGGACCAATTACTCCCAATTGGGCCCCGCCGCTGGAGTTATCTACTCTTACTCTCGGTTGTTTAAGTTCGCACAACAACACACTACCGATTTTACAAAGAACAATATTGGGCCCTGCACCTGTCAATGTCGGCCGTGTCACCAACCGTAAGCAACGTTCCTAATAAAATTAATGCGCGAGTCCATTCTAATAAATATCATTTAAGTATTAGAAATGTATGAAGAAATGGTATTCATCCTCTTCTTAGCATCATGTACATGCATTATATATAGATAAAACATCATTGATTGGTCTTATGCCCATCTACATTGTTACTGCAGTATGTAATAATACAAACTAATGACATGCAGAAGAAATTATGGCAGTACAAATTGTTTGTTGTAGCCATTAATTACCAGCAGATGGCCAAAATATTTGTAGAACATGGTCGACGTGAGTGGACGAAATTAACCCATAAATCATCCTTATTGTCTAGTCAAAGTCAATGTAAGATCTTACGATCATCTTAATTATGCTGAGTGTTTCTAGTTATTTTCTGTAGAATTAAATGCACGAAATCGTGCACTATGAACGTATATAGAGATTAAACCATTTTAGTTCTATTTCAGTGCACTATCAACCTTAATTTCCATGATCATGTCAATTTAAATTTTATTTTATGATCATGCTACAAAATGTAATTTAAACTTTATTTTATGATCATGTTGATTGATTGAAAAATAATTTTTCTTTTTGTTATCAGATTTCTGTAAAAGATATTCTGGGTATTGTTTAAAATGTTGGCAATTCATTGCACAATGTGATGGTTTCATGAAAATATAGATCACTATTATATGTTATACTTTGATTGATATTTAAATTATATTTAAAATGTACCACCTCCTCATACTAAATGTCATTAGAGAATCATGTGTTTCAAACATGTATATATATATATGTAGTTTGATTGTAGTTAATAGTTTCTTTGTTTTGTTTTGTATTTAATGTGTTGTTTTGGTATCAATCCTTTGTATGTGGATTTTAGACCAATAAAAATTCTGATTCTGATTCTGATTCTGTTGATTTAAATTTCATCTACCCCTCCTAAATTTCTGGATTTTTAAAAGAAAAAAATATGGGAAGCTTTCTGTAAATCTCCTCTATTTATTTATTATGTAATGCCCCAAATTCTGCATTTAATAAAAAAAAAAAAAAAAACACTTGCACAAGAAAACGTCGTAACATTCCATTAGATACCCTCTAGTCTTAGTGATCGTATGGAATATTTGAATGGAAATGCATACATGTATTCCCACGGGAAATCATTCCTGTGTTTATTATGTGCAGATTTGTTATGACAGGGCCTTGTCACAGATGTTGATAAGCCAATCATTGGCGATTTAAAAATTACTGAAATTTGCAAGATGACTGGCGGAACCATAATTGTTTAATCATTATATAGTAACAGTAGACGGGGAGATTATCTGTCCATCGTTAGATTTATTATCATCATGATCGACACCGGGCCACAGTGCACCAGGCCTTGTTGTCCATCTTAAGTCTAACCTGATTCACCCGAAGTTTGTCGATTGGGGTACATATATACCACGGTACATTTCGTTGACACTCGGAGTACTCTTTGGAAATGATATAATTTAATCTTAATTAGTTTGAACATACTTTATTTGCTCAAATGTGCAAAAAGGACAAGACACAAGTTAATCAAACTTATGAAATTTCCTCCTATATACAACAAGTTACAACATTATTTGATAATCTTATAGGCCCAGTAGTTTATTTCTAATGTTTTATTTTAACTATGGGACGAGTAGATAAACCGTATTCCTGTTAAGAAACGATATCTAAAATCTACAACTAGTATATAAATTGTTCATTTATTCTTGATAATATAAACGATAAGACTTGATAGGTGGATTAAATGTGTATTTGTTTTAAATCAAATAATTTATTTCACTGTCAAACTACTTCATATCTCAGCAAGTATTATCTTAGTAAACGCTCGAGTTTCTAACGGGGTTGTACTACCTGACTATCCTATCTTATAAAATTCAAGCAATTTATTTTCTTTAGGATATTGGAGGGGAGGTATTTCATTGACGGGTAGAATGGTTAGGATAATGGTGTTTAACTCCACTTTCAACAATATTTCAGTTATATCATGGCGGTCAGTTTTATTGGTGGAGGAAACCGGAGTACCCGGAGAAAACCACTGACCTGTCGCAAGTCACTGAAAAACTTTATCGCATAATGTTGTATCGAGTACACCTCGCCTGTGTGTAATTCGAACTCACAACGTTAGTGGTGATAGGCACTGTTTGTCATTGGTGGGTAAAGTTAATTGAACGACTGGTCGAAATGGATGCATGCCGGGTGAGAAAAAATAACTTTCTTTCAATTTCGTTAACGCAATCTTCTGATACAGGACCCTTTCGAATGAAACAAAGGAAAGGGAGGTAATTGTTCAAACAGTTGAAGACTATACAACCTAGAGATATATACAACGCGCGTGTTTCTTCGAATCTCTATATTATCATCAAAGTTGGAGAAAAATGATTTTTTTTTCTTTTTTAACTATTGGACAGGTGTGAACAGGCATTAAATTATAGATAATCCTAAAATGATCGTTTTCCCCTCTTCAAATAAAACTGTTTTCGCACTTACGTATCACCATAATGTCAAAACCAATAAATGATGATGAAGATTTTAACGCCTTTCTCATGGACTTGTTTACATTTTAAGTATTTTTTAATGCTTTTATTATGACTATGAGATTTCCCAGAGGCTACCTCATATCGGTGTATGTCCGATTGTAGGGATGCGAAACTTATCTATATTGCTACCTAAAAATGCTTTTACTTTAGTAAATGAAAATTCATTTTGATTTTACAACATCGATAGAGCTTGAGAAGCTTCTGTACATTTTTATGGAATTTGAACAAACGTTTAACCTCTCAGTAAAACTTAATGCGTATTCTAAAATGTTTATCTTTCTGGGTTGTGTTGCAGAAACCTAAATTAAATTTAAGTTTCAATTAACATATATGAAATTAACCTACACTTAAAGTTTAAAAAAGACTTAAATTTAATTAAAATCTGTTGAACCAAGTCCTGATATTTGTTAATGTCACAAAGAAATACAGATCTCTTTCGGTAACAAATTAAAAAAATACCCAACAAATTAATAGAACTAATCTAAATACATATTACATGATGACACAATGTACATGTAGAACACGGAGGAAATTATTGCTGTCAACACCCCTCCCACCATTTGCGCTACCGATGTGTGCCGAAATGGCTTCTTTTCCAACACAACCTCATAACGACAGAGTTCCCAAAAAGAAAAAAATAATGCAACTCTCCATTCTCAGATAACATCAATTATGTCCTAACACTTCAAAATTACTTCAACTATTATAATTTCATACATTTTTTTTACTTACTGATGACTTTTTCTACTTCCATAATTTCTCCATTTAATAAATTCCGATAATAGCGAGATAAGTAAAGATTTTGATATCCATGCGTTGTATATTACGTTTAACACAGGAAGGGGGTCAATTCAACTGTCCCGCTGGTGGGGCGGTTTGTGCTAAAAATCAATTATCTTGTAAAGCTTATTAGAGACTGATTCTAATTAAAAACAGATAAACTAATTGGATAGATAAACTTAATGATAGAAGTTCGTTTATAATCTAGTCGGCACAAGTTATAGGGAGTGTTTTGTTCTGCCTCTCATCACATGGGGTTTAATTGGTTCAACCCAACCATGACGTATTTATGTGACCAGAAGCGCGTGCACTCTATCACTGGAAAAAAATGCTAACCCCAAACTTAATTTATACGTGGTGTTTACATTATCTCTAAACTAAATCCAATAGTCTGTAATATTGACAATCTTCTGTACACCAGTGTTGTATTAAAAAAAAAAAAATAATTGCAGAAAATTAATTTTCTGAATCAAAATATTGCTGTAAAAATATTTAGTAAATAGATGTGCTATTGTTGCTTTTGGTAGCAACGAAAGTCAAGCTGTACATGTATCTTTAGATGTTGAACCAAGTGTTTGGAAATCTTTCATTTTAACTGAAGCAATAGTAAATATGTTGATACGAATTTGAGACATACGATAACAATAATAATAATGTTCTTATCAAGAACTTCGTGAATCTTAAAAGCTTGTAATCAAGTTCTCATAGTATTCGATATAAACGTGGATATCAATTTTAGCGACGAGTTTCTGTAATAATCTCCATCAAGTATGCTCTAAAGATTGCAAAGCCAAATAATTTAAAGTTCAACTCCAGTTTCATTTTGTTTTCATTTTACTATTTTCGTTCAATAAAATAGTAGAGGCCTGGCCATTTATAATTAGGGCAATTTACAATTCGAAAGCCATGTAAAATTTTATTTTACCAATTTTACCTTAGATAGGTCGGAATTTGTGGTCGTCTGCTAATGCAAACGATTTTTAGTGAGGTTACTTGAAGCAGCATATATTGACTTTACAAACACCATCCTTAATTATTATTATTTCAGTAACTGAGTGCCATATGAAGTAATCTCGCCCAGACCAACACTTTGTAAAAGTCTTAAAGTCACTAGACTTGCTACAAGTCCCTTTTCTTTCTCAACATATGCATGTGGATAGTAAATATAAGTGGTCAGTCAAGATTTCAACTTTATAACAACAAATTATTTAATGGGAATAATACTAAGAGTAAGTCAGTCATTGTTGTTCAAGGCTAAAGTGAATTTTTTTTCCCCCCAAACTATATCATGGCGAGAACAAGTTAAATTCGATGAGATCGATGTCCGCTCTGTGACTAGACCAACAAGCTTAGTTGGATTTTTATAGTGCTAGCTCACTTAAACAACAGTCCAAAGGTTAACATGTTGTTCAACTCGGACACATTATCTTGATTCCAAACCATCCAGACTTTGCTCTTTCTCCTTAATGATGCATGCTTAGTGGAGAAGCACTTATGCGGTTGAATATTACCAAGAAATGGTCTTGTAGCAAGTCTAAATAAACACACTAATACATGTAAGAGGTGAGTACTGGGCGCCCTTGTATGTCCATTAAATATACAATAAATATACTCTTTACGACCCTTATTACTCGTAAAAATAAAGGAAATAATTGATCCAGTCCCGGCAAAATCTTAAGAAACATTATTCACACAACAGTTTACCAAGAAATGAATGGCTTTGGATATTTTCTGCAACAGAGAACAAACATCAAAGACCTAAAAATACCCATACCTTTGGGCTTCAAAGGAATTACCTGTCTACATTCGCTATGTGAAGTCATAGTTTCGTATGTAGCTACCGCCAAGAATGACATGGTTTCTATCATATATACATAGATTTGATTGGATAAAAAAAGAAATGAACAATGCGGTACCAGATGTATATTGTAAACGAGAAACAGATTGGTAAATGAGAAAGCGATATATCACAAACGTACAGATTTACAAGATGCAAAATTGTTGAAAAAGTGCAGTGCAGCAATATTCCCCCAGAATCCATCGACATGAAAGGCAAGTCGTAGCAAACATGCATGATTGTATCTGCATGGTCTGAGACGAAAGACGCCGAAGGCGAGAAATGAGATTCATATTTTCTGTCGTTAAGTCAATCGAACAGTCAACTTTGCCTCATATTTTCTGTCGTTAAGTCAATCGAACAGTCAACTTTGCCTCATTTTTTCTTAAGTAACTACAATGTAATATTGTTTTTCTTAATATATTCTGTCATTGCACAGAACAACATGGAAAGTGATTCCTTATGGTCTAATATATATATAGTATACAGATATTATCATTAGAATTACGAAATATTAGGTCAACATTGGCAATAGGAATTTAATATATTTTTTGTGCATGCATTTTGCAATTGTATTTGCATGACTCAAAATCCCTTTATATTAAAATACATTATATATACAAACTAAACAATTCAGACCTTGCCGCGATAAAAGCCATGGCAAAAAGCTGTTGCTGCTCTTCACGCCCGGTTGTGCAGTGGTTAGTGTTTTTTCTTCGAGTGCGATGGATGGTGCGTCCGATCCCAGATCAGATCAAACCAACAACTTTATATAGTTTGTTTTTCATGCTTCTTCCCTATAAGCACATAATATTAAGAACACTGAGCAAGTGCAAATATTGGTTGGCTCGGAGTCGGGATAATGTGTCCGAGTGGAGCAACATGTCTGCCCGTGGACTGCTGTTTCACTGAGCTAGCAATAAAATAGCGGTATCTATAAGCATGTTGGTCTGGTACAATGTAGAAAACACTATCATCTGATCACTAAAGGCAACTTGTTCTTGCTATATAAATAAACATTAGAGAATAGCGAAGGGCCAATCAAAAATGGACAATCCAGAGAAACTGGCAACATAGGGTACACAAGACAAACAAACATTAGAGAATAGCAAAGGGGCAATCAAAAATGGACAATCCATCACTAGGAAGAATATGTTTGAAAAGAGCATGAAGGAATTCCATAAGGTAGTTGAGAAAAACTTCAACTTTATTAAAATTTTGGCGTTGGTCCCTTAATTTTGTTCCAGGTATCTCGGAAATGGTAAGACATACAACAAACCTGTTAAACCCTCACAGACAGCAATTTTTCTTATGAATATTGAGGGGGTGGGGCGGGGGCGCACACAAATAGGATAAAAAACCAACTACCTGTATCGTTCACAAGGTTATTCATGCAGTGTGCATTCAATAAGAAAAGTTTTCTTAAAAACATATCTATTCATTTTCATATTGTCCTCCGTGAAAGTCCAATTCATTAACACCAGACTTTTATCTAATATTAAAATCTGTCGTGTTTGGCCCCTCATACATATGTACATTTTTTTTTTGTATCTTAGAAACAGTAAAAGGTGCAACAAAAATGTTAAAATACTTCAGTCAAATATTTTTCGGAGGAATTAAATAGAAAAAATGCAGACAAATCAGACTTTTAAAATCCAAATCTTCTGTCAAAGCTATTGTTCTCTTTGTTCCAGAAAAGAATGTTTGCCAGAATGGTTATTAAGGTTGACATTCAAATATTTTTCAAGCCAATTGTTATTTTCCCTAAAATAACAGATTTGCCCCTCTACCAGGATATTAAACAAAGTTGGAATTCAAATATTGGAAATCCAATTGTTCCCGTCACAGTGATTGTTATTCTAGTTCCATAAATGTACAGTTGAAAGGTAATTTTCCACACACACACAAAATTATAAGTTTAAGTCTTCCAGGATATTTACAAAAGTTGGAATTTAAAAATATTGACTGAAGATATGAAGGAACTAAAGCTTCAAGAATAAACAGTATGATAAACAAAGAGAAATTTCTATTTTCAGTAACAATGGCCATCTTTGATGGCTAGCAGGACTGTGGGACATAGTTTTGAAAGAGGTATATGCAAGGACCATTCCATCCCTAACTTTAGTCAGATTCAGTAAAATGGTTTGAGGGAAGATATTCAAATGACCTTCAATCAAATTAGGCTTATTTGCATTATTTGCCCCATTCTGCATGCAGCCATATTGGTTTTCATGTTGCCTTCAAAATCCATCTTAAGAAAACCGAAAAGAAGCTAGCCTGATCCTTTAATTTCACATTCCACTATAATTACTTAATAATTCCAAGTTTGGTGATTTTATTGATGGCATCTTTCCCACTGAGCTTGAAATAATGGATAGAACAGATACAGCTAGGTCAGTTTCCAATCTTGACCTACATTTCAAAATTGACAGCGAGGGCCAGTTAAGAACAACATTTTTAGGACAAAAGAGTTGATTACAATTTTCCCTTTGTGAACTTTCCATTTATAGTAACATTCCAGCAGCACCTGTATATGGAGTATATATCTCTCTCAGTTGATACTAATATCTAGAGCTTGTGGTCCCTATCAGGATTTCCTTGATAGAGGGTTGCTGCTAATAGGGAAGTTACTGAACCAACAGCTCCTATTGATCAAGTTGAAGACTTTTGTACAGAGTAATGGTCTTTATTTAACCAACATATTCCCAGCCAGTAGTCAGTTAACTAGTAGCCTTCATTGACCCTGCTATTGTACTGTCCATGTTTATGTTGTCATTTCATACGTGTGATAGTATGTTGTCTATTTGAGTGGAAGCTAATCTATGCAGGGTTTCTATCGTATGTTTATATATATACTGCCACTGGAGATCCAGTTATCAAGAGGGGAGGGTTGGGATCCCATTTTTACCAGATTAACCCCACCACATTTTTGAGTCTGTCCCAAGCCAGAACCTGAATTTTAAATGTCATATACATATATGCTCTTGCCATTTAATGTTCAGTGAGTTAAGGTCAGATGTGATTGTTTGCTTTGTTGACATAGGAGGAATTGTTGATCATCACTATTTAAATAAACTTTCTTTTCATAATTTTGGATGAAGAAGATAGCAACGATGGAATAATAGTGATGCCAATACAACATGTATTTCATACATAATGTACATCCTTTCTGGTTAGGGTTTGTGGTGTCGTTTATGCTATTTAATGCCACTTTCAACAATATTTCAGTTATATCGTGGCGATCAGTTTTATTGCTGGTGGAAACCGTACCTGTCGCAAGTCACTGACAAATTGTATCACACAATGTTGCATAAAGTACACCTCGCCATGAGAGGGGTTCGAACTCACAACTTTAGTGGTGATAGGCATTGATTGCACAGGTAGTTATAAATCCAACTAACATACGATCACCACCATGACAAAGAATTAAATCAAACACATTTTAGTCATATGTTTTTTCTATTTTCTAAAAAATTACTATGTTCAAGTTTATAAATTACAATTTCTATATATATAACTACATCATAAATATTAATTATTCATAGCACACTTCTTACATCAACCATACATGTATACAGTACAATTCACCACTAACATTTCTTTCACTAGCTTTTTCACCCATTCAAATTATGTGAGGTGTGGCTAAGCAAAAAAAAACAAAATAAAAAAAAACAAAAAAAAAACATAATTTTTATCCCATTTTTGAAGAAAACAAAAAATATACAAATATTTGCTTATCTTAAAAAATTATGTATACAGTTACATAATTTTGCATCACATTAATATAAATATTAAGTATTATTCCATATCATAGAAAAAATATTGGTTGGTAACTTTTTATGATAATAAAAAAATCATTCTTATAACAAATTTAATCCTTTTCCATTAGCTCAATTTGAAAAGCATAAACAGAACAAATAAACATGTAAAGGGCAATAACTCTTAACTCTCTCTAAAAATAAAATAATGCTAACTCAAAAATACTCAATGATACAAGATCAAATATCTACCAGTACATACATTTAAACATCTACCTTCATTTATTCCATTATATTCATCATTTAAACTTTGTATATAAAAAAATGATATAAAACTATTCACATTTTCTTACTATAATATTAAAATGCCAAACATTAGAAACTGTATTAAATGAATGACTCTTCCTTGGTCGTCTTCATGAGGCTCACATGTCCACAAAGTGCCTGAATGACCTTTACCATATGTAGCATTAACAAGGGGCATATGTCCACAAAGTGTCTGAATGACCTTGACATATGTAGCATTCACAAGGGTCACATGTCCACAAAGCGTCTGTGATTGACCTTTGCCATATATAGCATTAACAACTTCAAGGTCAACACATAAGCTTCATAATTTAAAAAAAAAAATTATTGGTTTATAAAATTGCATATTACAACTGACTATATTGTGGACATTTAATAAATGCTGAAAACAAATGTCAGTTATTCATATTCATTTAGAACTCTATTAGGTTGGTTTAGTTGGTTTATGGCGTATAAGCCACTTTCAACAATATTTCAGTTATATCGTGGCGGTTAAGGCAGTGATTCTAGTGAAAGTTGAGATTCTCTGCTACTATCGTACAGTAGTATATAGGACAATGGAAATGTTGAAATTTTGAACTGGCATTGACCTTGAATTTGTTCATGTTTTACAGCAAGGATCTCATGGATATTTGTAGACGCATGATCCTTACCTAGTATGTACAACAATTTGTTAAAAATATGAAGCAAGACTTTCACTTCACTATTCTAAACATTGCTTTATATAGCCATGATTTTATATTAGAAATATATATAGATCATCGAGGAAAGATAAATCTTGCATAAACATTCCTTCAAATTCATTCCTAAAGTCTTCTGTAATTTTTACACTGCTGTCAAAGTACAAGACATAAAAAAAACATTGTATTGGTACAGCGTAATACCACACATGAGATTATTACCATATTTATAAATTATTGGTGTGGTCAAAACCATACCTGGTACACCAGAGGATATGCACCTGGAGTAAATAAGGGGCTTTCAAGCGGTACGGACGGAAGTCATGTTTTGGAAATCACTCTTTAAGATGTGTCAATCATTGTCTGACAGACATTATTTATCCGTCTCCTTGTATATATTAATAACATCAATGGAAATCTTCTCCCATTGTGAAATTAATGGACCTAATTACGGAATGGTAATCATTTTCTTCATCTCTATTTCAAAGATTTCTCCATTTTCTTGCCATATTTTTTTTTTGAACAAGTGTAAAATTAATTTTTTTTTTTATAAATATTGATAAAAACTAGTGACAACTTTTATCACTGCAACTTCTCTTTCTTATATGGAGTTTCAACCAATGTTTGTACTAACTGGTTCTGATATATAAACACTTTAATTCTGTCAAACACAAACACAAATATGAGTAAGACGGAGACGTACTGTACCCAGCCCCACTTTATCATATACCAAAAACCTGTATGATATCTGGGAAGAATGTTAAGGAATATTTCATTCATAGTTTTACACAATCTGTTTCCGATTTTTCAAAGACAAATGCCAATGGCAGACTTAAGACTAACCCAGCTTAAATTTTAGAAGTTTCTTTCCAATTTTGGTGTTGATACTGGAAACAACATAAGCTGAACATGTGGTCATAATATTTAAACAGCTGATGATCTAGAGAAATCATTAGCTTATTTAATGTTCCTTGACATTATCTAAGTTACATCTTAATTTAAATGCATCAGTGGTGTAATTGTTCGTGTGCTCGTCTCGAGTGCCTTAGATTGTGGGTTCGAGTCCCGATCTGGTTTTTAAACCAAAGACTATCAAATTAGAATTTGTTGCTTCTCCGCTAAGCACGCAGCATTAAGGAGAAACAGCAAAGAATGGTTGACTCGGAATCAGGATGATTGGATGATCTGTTTGGGGCGACATGTCTATCTGCAGACTTCGTTTCAGAGAGCTGGCAGTAGCACTAGAAAAATCCAACTAAGCATATTGGTCTAGTACAATGACATTGTACTACAAAATGGATCTCAACATCAACTCATTAAAAATGTATTTGTTCTCACCATGATATAGCTGAAAAATTGCAGAGTTGGAGATAAACTACATATCACTGACTCTATAGAAACTTAAGTTACACAGCGACATTAACAATTAATGGAAGTGTTAACTGTAGCTTAACAATTTACAGGGATCTCAAATTTTAGGACTTTAAAGTACTGGAGTTTCAATGTAAACGTTTTGATTTTGTTTACAATAATGTAGATGTAATAAAGGATACAGATATCTTTGTTCTGCATAGGTGATATTAGCACTGACAACGAATGGTTGACCAGAACCTCTCCCTGTGATCCATGATGTATAAGGAGCTTCTAGGTATGTGGTTACTGAAATAAACATGTACATATTACACACCAGACTCTAATAAGAAAAATGGCTGACCAAATCAAATTACTGCTTACTTTGTTAATGGAATAGAAATATTTACAACAACAAAATAAACAAACAGCTGTGGCATCAGCTAATGATACACCGTCCACCATCCCTTGTAAAATCTGAAAAAGTGCCCATTGTAACAAAGGTTTTTAACTCTGGAACAACAAACAAACTAATCTGTAATATAGCATTATGATAATTACATAAGATACGGTCAAAGCAAACTTGAGTTATTGTATGATATGTGTATCCAATATAGGCAGTGTTCTAATTGGACAATTTCAGATGAAGAGTATGAACTAGTTCAACAAAAGATTTAAAGCGGTAAATTTTCTACATCAGTCTCTGTGAAAATAGTCTACTGGGTTATATATAATATTGTTTAGATATCATTATTTGAGCTTCATCTTTGTTGTCCATTACCTATGATGTTATCTATAATCCCAATTATTAATTAGCATTACATTAAGTTAATCATACCATTTCTAGCAGTGTATTCTTTAAATATCGTAGAGAATTCATAGTCATCAGCATACATACTTGTTGAATTAACTACAGGAGTCTAAAAGATACAAGGATTTTTATATTATTTATATATCAGTACATTCTACATGTATAAGGTGTATCAATTTAGAATCAAATCAGATTTTAAACATCAAAATTTCAACACAGAAATTTTGTATGTTTAAATTTTTCGGTAATTTGTTATATGGTGTAAATAGACAATCTCTGAATCTTCATTTCAAGGTTAGCATAAATACATATACTGGTAATTGATTGTTAATGTATGAGTGAAAATTTCACTAAATTTGTCTATGTATTATATGAATATACATTTTTATTGTAGTACAAATGTATACTTAATTGTTTCAATTTGCAAAACTTATAAAACAAAATTTTCCATAGAACGTGTAATCACTCATCTGGTTAACAATAGTACCTCTGAGATTGGGTTCAAAAGGAAGAGAAACATAGGAATTGCATGACTTTTCAAAGAAATTTATTGTATGCATAACTGGCCTACAATACAAATCATCAATCATTATTAGTGATGGGAATCAGTCACATTTTCAGGATTGATGATCGTTATACCATATCGTTTATCGGCAACAATAACCTCCTAAATGTATTTTCATCTTAGGGTTACTCAAATAGTCCCATTTTAAGAGTATGAATGATAAAAGTAAAGAGTTTAATAAAGGACGAAGTCCTTTTAACTATATGATTTTTCATAGGAGTATTGATGGCCATGAAATCTGTTCACCGGAAGTTTAAAAAAATAGATCAATTGATATTTAGAAATGTAAAAGAAATATATTTCAATGAAAAATTCCCAATTCTTTAATTATTTACTCTATGCAAAATCAAAACAAACTTGAAATAAAATTCGAATAAAAAAATCTCTATCTACGAGATTCTCGGCGGAAGAGTGTGTAGGTTAAATGAACGGAACAGCCATTGTGTTGTTGTTGTTGTAAGTAAATTCCTCCGTTGACTCGGAGTACCCTGCAATCACAGGTAAATGTCACTATTGGTGGTGGTACAATCCAGCCAAATAAAAAATTAAAAAAAAACACTTTAAAAATTACTTGAACAAAATAATACATTCCCTTCTCATTCCTCCCTCTAAACATTATAGGATGTCGTCCTTCAAACAGGTTGTGCCTGTCTCATATCAAAATTATATCACATAAGAAAACAGACGACAAAATATTTCATTTGTTGTTGTTGCAGGTGATTTTCAAATATACTGACCGGAACAATATATACAATAATAAATCTGATAAAACATGGCTGATTTGCTGTTTAAACATTTCTGTTAAATAAAATTTGAATAGTTATAACCTTTTTTACTTTTATTCATGATTAATTATAGACAGAATGGATTGTTACAATATATTTGTAAACTTTAAACAAAACATCACTTTCCACATAAAATAGACTAGTCCGGACTATTCCAAGTGTGTTTATTGACTGAGTGCCTGAAGACAGTGGTGAGGTATGTGATGTTTGTCAAAATGAAGACAAAAACAAGTTAAACATATTAATTTTTTTCAACACTAGGAATCAGAATCAACCACAGGTTTTAAAAATCGATCATCGGATCGTACGCTAACGTCCGACTAATTAGTCAAAGTTTACGATGATCAGCGCACCACTATCAAATATTGTTGAAAATGCATCAGTACATGTACCACTGTGTTTCTGTCATCACTGAAGAGATTGAGGATTATTTTCTTAACTCCTCTCTATTCTATCAAAGAGAGGGAGAAGTCACTTCTCCCAAACATTCAAAGCTAGATAATGCACTGTTTAATGATACTCCATAGATCATTCCTGATATATTAAAATAGCCTTTTGGTTTATGGGGGAGTAGACTGATGTATAAATTATCAAACAGACCATAGACACCAATTTATTGCAAAATTGACATGGTCTTTGGCTAGGGGAGATAATAATGAACAATCACCATTATCTAGATCCATAACCCATATGAACATTCAGTTTATGATTTCCTAATAAATAAACTCCCTGTTCTCTTTTGACAACAAAAATGTATTTTACAAATTTTCAAAAAAAAGTTCAAAACAGACTTGAAGCTTGTATTACTCACATTATATCTGTCATCTACACCTTTGTGGGCTAATGGCTGCCTTTGACTTATACGTAGATCCCCAAAGACCTGGTATTTAGCCCCTGGTTTAGCAGAATCATGGTTTATATAGGCCATACTCTCCATGGTAAAGGTAGAATATCTCTATAAAAAAACCAAAACATTCAATCATTCTTATATCAAAATTATTGTGAAACCTGTCTAAATCAAGGTGTTTGATTTAAATGTATTAAATTTGAAAACACTTCAGATATTATGACTAGCTCTAGACTTGATGTACAGTTCAAAAAGATTTCAGATTTATATAATGGTTCGGTTCAGACAACCTTCGGAGTACTATTCTGATCTGTCGTAAGGATTAAATAATTAATGAGTCATTTATTAAAAGAAAATTCAACGGGGATTTTTAAAGCTTTCATACACTAACTTACTGGCCTTTCACCAACATGAAACATAGTAAAAGGTGATAACTGACCTGCATACCCAAAATATATTTACAGATACATTTACTGGAAAAGTAATAAAATCTGTATTCAAAGGTCAACGAAAACATCAAGACAGTCTTCGAGCTATCCTGCTTGCCAGAGCCTGTGACAAGTAAAACTGGATTCGACAAGTGAAAATTATGAAAGAATTTATTTGAATAAATAGAAAAATGTTCTAAATTTGGCTTATGGACAAGTAGGTGAACAAATTAAGGCAAAAACTGTCAAGATCACTTCAAGATATCATAGAACAAAATTAATATTTGAACTACTGCCCTATTCACATTTTTTTTGTAGCTAACTGTAAATAAATACTAACATATAACTGGTAATCAAAGAAAAGAAGTAGTTTGACACCAGTAACTTTCTGGGAATCTTGTAATGGCATCTCAAGACGAAAATCCAGTCCATCAGCTTTACCATCTCTGTTCCAGTCTTCCTCTCTTGACTGAAAAGTAGACAAAAAGTTGGATTTTATTTGACTAAATATATTAAAGAGTAAAATGTTATTCATAAAAAAATTCACATACAGTATGATACACTTGATTAGGAGTGAAACGATATACCGAATGATGATACATCGTGGTATTTTATTGACCACACAGTACACAGTACAATGGGTGCCCTTATTGATGACATGATACGACTGGATGTTCCTTATGATATTGACGCCACGGTACGACTGGGTGTTCCTTACAATATTGGCGATATTGTTTCAACAGATTATTTCTTTAGTACCAAAAACTGTTAAAATCAATGAAATAAAATAACTTTTTTATTCCTAAATCAAAATTTGTTTAGCTTCATAAATATTGTGTGTGTTTTTTCAAATATTAGTTTTAATTTTCACGGACGTATGTGGCAAATTACTTAAGAAAAAAAAATGGTGACGCACACAAACATTTGCAAAATGATGCAAAATGTCACAATACGTATTGTCACTTGTCTAAAATATCGCAATACGTATCGTTACACCCCTACACTTGATGTTGATTTCAATAGCTTATATCTCACCAATAAATTAATGGCTAATTAATGAAGAAAGGTTGAAAATCTAAAAAGATATTTGACAGTACAAAATGCCATTTAAAGACATAAAAAAATGTGAGAATCAGCCTAAGCCTAAGGACGACTCTCCAACACTAGACCAATTAATCATTAGTTATAAATAATTTAATATTAAATATTATGGGATAAAGTTTGTCAGTGACTTGCGACTGGTCGGTGGTTTTCCCCAGGTATTCTGGTTTCCTCCACCATGAAAATCGACCGCCATGATATAACTGAAATATTGTTGAAAGTGGCATTAAACACCATAACCTAAACCAACCTTAAAAACACTGAAATTATAATGATAAATCTAGTTCGTCTTAACAGCTAGGATTTATCAAATGTTATAATTTATTTATTTATTACACGAGGATTGATGTCAGTTGATGGCTATGAGCAGTTTTCCTCGTAAAATGTTATGGACTATAAATATACCTCTTTTTTTAATTAATAGGACTAAAGTTATTTCAAAATGTAATTTAGTAAATTATCATCTACCAGTACTGTACTGCGAAAGAAATGACAAAAGTTTAAAAAACTAATAAGTTATCTTAGATTTGTCCTAAAATGCATTTAAAAACCTTCTAAGTGAGAATATACACATTTATTTCAACTGACATTCTATCAGCAATTTAACCTATACTAGACATTTCAGTCATCGACTTTAGCAGTGGTCCAGTGGCCCACGGCTAGTGAAAATTGATTCGGACCAGTGACTTTTGCCAACAAATTTTCAATAGAATTTATATAAATATTCTAATTTTGAAGTTTTCGGGCCAGTAAATTCGAAAGTCTAATTTCGAAGACTGACATTTTCTGAAAATTTTAGGACAGCATGTATCGATAACTTAAATTTTAAAATCCATGAAACTACATGTACAGTTGAAGATTGATTGATTGATGTTAAATGCAAACTTTATCGTGGTGTGAACAAATTATATTATTAACTAAAGACACTTATAACATATACCAGTACTTGTCTATAAAACAATCGGACATGTACCGGTACAAATAAAAAGATCAAACCATATATTTAGAACGTATGTTATCTAACAATATTTTTGTATATAAATTCATTTCTTTTATAAATTTCAAAATTGTGTCACCTGTAGTAGAAGATACAAAATATATACATACATGTCAGGGGTGTGGAATTGTCATGCCCGACTCGCCCGACTCGTACATAGAATCTGCCGGACAAGTAGATTTTCCTGGCTAGCTTGTCCGGGGACAAGTAAATATCAACAAATAAAAATAGTTTCTTATTAAAGTATTCTGGAAAGACAATTTCTCAAATGATATATCGTAAAATATTGACGGTTATATAAATGTTTTATGTGTTTTTTTTATTGGAAACCATCGCGTCAGTGGTGTTCCGAAAGCAGGTAAAAATAACCAGAATTACAATACAAATCTTTATTAGAAAAACCAACATTAATATCGGTGTCATCCCCACAGTTAACATGACATTAAATTCAATGTACCTACATGTATACAATGCATACAGAGAAAAGAATATCACATTAAAAGCAAATGAATTATCTGTTTTCAAAACATGTTGAAATAAATTTGCATATGTAAATGGTATTATCCTTACAAGTAGGATTCAACAGTTTATTCAATACAGAAGTAGAATATATATTTCTAGGACACAGATCATTGATTTGTATATTCGTTTTTGTAAATAAATTAGAACGTAGATCTTTGAATTTTTCACAGTATAAAAGAAAATGTTCTTCATCTTCTAATTCATTACAATTGGTGCAGTCTAGTTTTTCTTTCAATTTTTGGTCTAAAATATCTCCCTTCCTTTCTCAACAAGTAGTTGATGAGCACTGATTCTCAATTTTGTTAAATTATTTGTTAAAGAGTTTGGGAGATTGAAAGATAGGTAATCTTGTATCTGAAAATGTTGATATATACATTTTTTGTATTACTAAAGAAAAATAATTTATTATCATGTTCTTTAAGTGACAAATCTTCAAGTTTTTTGTTAATGTTCTCTTCGTAGCAATCATTAAAAGATGCTAATAGAGTTTTGATGTTAATATCATCTTTATCAAGTTTAAACTTTTTTAAAGAGCTATCAATAAAGGCAAACCATGATCTGTGCCCTTCATCAAATAAGGCATTATCAACTTCAAAAACTTCATGTAAGAATCTATCACTTGACATCATCTTAAATCTATTAAAATATTTAAAGACCAAGTATGTAATAAAATTAATAACAGGTTTTCTTCCTAATTCACATTTAGCAGCTAAATTGGAGCTTTTTCGATTAACATTAAGAATATATTTGCAAAACTTATTCTGAATTTTTTCAAATGGCATCTTATCAATATTAGATTCANGTGTTCCGAAAGCAGCTAAAAATAACCAGAATTGTACAAGTTCTAAGTTGAGTATTACGACCCGATTGCAATGATAATTGTACTGCATTCACTTAACGAAAACCGGGATCGTGTAACAGGTTTTTATTGATGTTCCGAATGTGACGTTTCCTTGCTTGTCCATGGCTTTTCGTAAAAAAACAGGGCCTAACATCCGTGAACATACATTGTATAATACAAATCAAGTTGCAGTCGTTACAATGGATAAATATTTAATAATAAAAAAGGCTGGAAAGGTTCTGTTCACAATGAGAAAGTTAACAAACGGTAAACTCTAGCGGGAAAAGACACATAATTTGTGGAAAAACACCCAACAGCGGCAACGGATTGTTCAGTCAAAGTGGCCAGCCGATTTCACATGGCTACTGCTGGATTCTGATATTGTCTCATATTACAATATCTACAGCCGTACAGGAAATATTTTGATTTTGCTGACCGGAAATCATTAATGTTTTTTTTTTTTTGCAAAATCGTGGACAGAATGGATACTTATCTTCCCATGCCCATGGAGACACAACTAAAACGGTTTGATAGATAAAGCCATTGTCAAGGTTAATCAAAATTAACTTGATTGATATGAGATTTTTTTTCAACACAGCTTATTTTGTATCTATAAACAACCAAATATTCTCTGACTGCACATTCCTATCTGATATTCAAATTTAAAATGGTCTTCATTTGGGCAGTGATCACTAGTACTTAGACAGGGATGTTTGTGTTAACATTTCAAATTTTAGCAATGATGTAATAGAAAATATAAACAAGTTCAATTTACTTTTTTTAGTTAGCAACTATGTTTGCAAGTATCAAATGTTTATAAAAAAAAAACAAAAAAAAACAGGACAAGTAGGATTTTGTCCGGACAAGTAACTTTTTGCAGATAACTTGCCCGGGGACAAGTAGAATATTTCAATATTTCCACACCCCTGCATGTATTCTTAAATAAAATGATTGGTATTTCTAATATTGTTAAAAATTTCTATAAATAGACTCACTTGAATTAAAGGTACTCTAAGATTTTGTTGCTGAAGTTGGTTATATCTTTGGTAGGTACTGTATGTTATAAAATCACCTTCATTCTCTAACTCAATGACTACAAGTAGCTGTCTCTTAAACTTGACATTTGGTGTTTCTTCATAATAACCTTCTTTAAACCAAAAACCTGGGGAAAAAGGAATATTTCATACATATATGTAGATTCATTCAAGGATGTGAAGTAATGCACAAATAAAATTGTATGAAACACTACTATGTGTAACAAGAAATTTCTCTTAATATTTTGACGAAATAATTTTCTCAAACCAATTTTCCAATTTTACTTTATGTCATGTCAACTGATGTGTAATCTGTCTATATCATACATACATGTATACATCGTTGCACATTTCCATGTTTGCTATTTGACAATTCTTTTTCAATGATTTTGTTAAAACCACATTTGTCACAAAGATGATCACCATGGAGGTACCAGGCCTCTACATTAACATATTTTTCAACTTGTCCCTTCGGACAACTATCTAAAAAAAAGTACTTGTCCGACTCAATCTTTTAGTTGTCCGAAAAAATTTAATAAAAATTACAAAAACTAGAAAATAACTATCAGCAATGTGGTTCTTTCCGTTGGTGGTTTACTATCAATAAACTATTTGAATTTGAATTGAATTATAATTACAAAATGCC
>MJUT01029466.1:12983-40202 GCA_002080005.1 Gigantidas platifrons | reverse complement strand
TTCCTCGGCGAATTCATATCGAATTTCTACCACACAAAACAACCCTTGTCCAATGGACAGACTTTGTATCTGGCAGGTGCCATTCGGAATCCTGAGGTGGTGAAACAAATAGTAAATAATGAAGTTTCTGACTATGTTTGCTTGTTTAGCACGCAAGAGGAAGCAGACACGCGTATCATCTTACCCGCTTTACACGCTGATAAACAGTTTGGGGTTTCAAAAGTCAGGGGAGAATAGTAATCAAATGCTCAGACACTGATGTATTAGTTCTCTGTGTCCATTACTTTCCGCGTATGCTGCACACTGATCAACTTTGGCTATTCATGGGGAATGTTACCAGTGGTAAAGATGGTAGGAGATATATCCCTGTCCATGATGTATTAGTTCTCTGTGTCCATTACTTTCCGTGTATGCTGCACACTGATTAACTTTGGCTATTCATGGGGAATGTTACCAGTGGTAAAGATGGTAAGAGATATATCCCTGTCCATGATGTATTAGTTCTTTGTGTCCATTACTTTCCACGTATGCTGCACACTGATCAACTTTGGCTATTCATGGGGAATGTTACCAGTGGTAAAGATGGTAGGAGATATATCCCTGTCCATGATGTATTAGTTCTCTATGTCCATTACTTTCCGTGTATGCTGCACACTGATCAACTTTGGCTATTCATGGGGATTGTTACCAGTGGTAAAGATGGTAGGAGATATATCCCTGTCCATGATGTATTAGTTCTTTGTGTCCATTACTTTCCACGTATGCTGCACACTGATCAACTTTGGCTATTCATGGGGACTGTTACCAGTGGTAAAGATGGTAGGAGATATATCCCTGTCCATGATGTAAGTAGTTCTTTGTCAGATATTACCTGTCAGATTTTGCCCTCTGTTCATGCATTGACTGGATGCGACACTACATCTGCCTTCTTTGGTATAGGGAATAAGTCAGTTTTTAAACTCTTGAAAACATCACCGGACGACTTATTTAGCTTAGCAAACCTTGGCACTTTTGACATTGACGATGCAACGCGCGCTGTCAGACAATTGATTGCTCCGTTATATGAAACAAAACGCAAATTTAAATCTTGTCACAGTGATTTACATAGGTTGCGAGTCAAATTGGCAACAAACAAAGAATCGGCTCTGGTTCGCTTATCTCCCAGTGAATCGTCTTTCAAGCAGCATGTACTGCGATCATCTTTGCAAACATAAATATGGACAACATCTCATCACCAAAAGCCCCAAATAGGTCCGCCATTTGATTATGGTGGCAAACAAGCAACAGCGGCTTAGAGCCTATTTTATTTACTGGTATGATGTCCTCCGATTTCTTACAAGATTTGATTTGCATTTGTAAAGGCAGTATGCAGTCGAGAATGTATTTGCTTTGAACAAAGCCTCTGTTGCACATAACTATGTCCTTGTCAGGGGAGTGACCTTTGTTCAAATATTATGAAAAAACAAATTAATGAAGGCATCGACCAGGACCAGGAAGACGAGTCCGTAGATAGCTTTTGATGAAGTGGATGCCGCTTGAAACAGATGTATATAGAAATTCGTGTATATAAATCCTTATCAACGTGTCTTTTAGTTGAACAAATGTGACTCTGTTTATAAAAAAAAAATAAAAACAAAAAAAAACACCCCCCCTCCAAAAAAACAACCAAAGCTACCAGATGGTTTTCGACCTTGACGAGGTTGATGGGCTTTCATACTAACAGGAAACCATTTTTACATCAGTATAGCATATTCACTACGTCCTTGGCATATTTGCATTGTGCAATTTGTTGTTACTGGACATTAGGATGTCCGAAACGATTGTTACTTTTGTACGTGAAAATAACAAATATGTCTATGTCTTTGATCCCAGTTGGCAGATGTTTGTATGGAAATAAATACAGAAAGTTTTTTTTTACCATATATAAGTAATTACTGTCAAGGTCATTGAGTATCTCAATGTTACGGTGTTGTTAACAGTGTCAAATGTCCACTTTACGCCGAAAATGTCAAAAAACGTCATTTTACGTCATTATGTAAATTAATGTTCATACATTTTTATAAAAATAAGTATTCTACATTGGTAATATATCGTGCAAAATTAATAATATTCCATGCTTTGACTTAAAAAAATTAACTTTGCCGCTCCCCTGTCAACAATAACAAAATTTGCAATTCTGACCTTTGACCCCCATTTGACAAAATTTGCACCATATTATATTTTGACGACAGGTGTTTTCGGAACGCATACGCTTTACCCTTTCGATTGATATATAATTCAGCCGTGTGTTAGGTGGGTGCATTAAAAATGCAAATTTCTTGTTCTCGTCACCCTACTATTGACAGATATCAAATTCTGATATAAGTTGTGCGTACTAAATTTGATATTTATGTTTTTATTATAGAAGATGAATCGCCAACCGTCTTCACAGCGCCATTAGAATTTATATGGCACTTGATAGCTTGTTGTGTCTCATTTTGATTTTATAAATGGGGTTAAAATAAATTCTGCCATAAAATATACTACAATTAAAGGATCCAATTTCACATTCCGATCAACACAGATTTTTGACTTATTGTTACTGGTGAAAACAAGCTGACAAAATTTAAGAATAATCAAGCACACAAATGTTAACAAAAAGTCAATACCTTGTGTGTTCAACATTGACATAAATACCAGATTGTATGTGACGTTCTATTGACATGATGATGTGCTAGATTATGGCTTGTGATGTGTTGTTCCACTCATTTTATAACGCCAGAGTAGTTGGGTAGTTTTGTGATCTGCGGCGATACAATTCGCTCGACATGTGCTCGATGGGATTCAAGGCCGATCGTTTTGACTTCCAATACATGATAACAATGTTCTGCTTTTGCAGAAAAGCCATAAACACCAGAGCAATGTGTGATCTTCATTTGTTTTGCTGAGACGTAAATATATGCCCATCTGATGCATGATATTGCCAACTTATGCCTGTAATTATCCTAGTTAGGCCATTTGGTTTACTGGCTTTATATTATTTGGCTTGTCTATCGGTTGACTATGAGCGTACCTGATCAGTGCTATTATTTGGCTTGTCTATCTGTTGACTATGAACGTACCTGACCAGTCTATTATTTGGCTTGTCTATCTGTTGACTATGAGCGTACCTGATCAGTGCTATTATTTGACTTGTCTATCTGTTGACTATGAACGTACCTGATCAGTGCTATTATTTGGCTTGTCTATCTGTTGACTATGANCAAGGCCGATCGTTTTGACTTCCAATACATGATAACAATGTTCTGCTTTTGCAGAAAAGCCATAAACACCAGAGCAATGTGTGATCTTCATTTGTTTTGCTGAGACGTAAATATATGCCCATCTGATGCATGATATTGCCAACTTATGCCTGTAATTATCCTAGTTAGGCCATTTGGTTTACTGGCTTTATATTATTTGGCTTGTCTATCGGTTGACTATGAGCGTACCTGATCAGTGCTATTATTTGGCTTGTCTATCTGTTGACTATGAACGTACCTGATCAGTGCTATTATTTGGCGTGCCTATCTGTTGACTATGAACGTACCTGATCAGTGCTATTATTTGGCTTGTCTATCTGTTGACTATGAGCGTACCTGATCAGTGCTATTATTTGGCTTGTCTATCTGTTGACTATGAGCGTACCTGATCAGTGCTATTATTTTGCTTGTCTATCTGTTGACTATGAGCGTACCTGATCAGTGCTATTCCAGAAACTGAACGAACTAAATTAGATATCTACGTTGGTATTGGGAAAAGACATATAATTCTGTTGATTTTAATGTAGTTTTCTTATGAACTTTGTATTAACCAGAGTATACACTTTCTAATGACGATGCCCGAGATAATTAAGTTAAAAAGGTCAATGTTTTCAAATAAAAAGAGAAAAATATGTTTTTATTGTATACGAACATGTCATTTTCTAATATTATCTGACACCAAAGAAGCTATTTTAAAATATTCTTCGAATGAAGTATTCATTATATTCACTACATATTGAAATAGTTATACAGACTATCCCTTGTTAGTCATGTACCCAAGAAGTGCCGGATTTACCATTGTGCTGAGGTGTGCTTAAGCACAGGGCCCCGTTGGCCAGGGAGGAGGGCATCTTCCTGCCAAAAATTGTTTACGATGGATTTTTGATTATGTGGTGCAGTTTTAAATTTAAAGGCTTACTGTATCGGAGCGATTCCAGATATAATGATAGAGTTGATGGTCTGTGGGAGTGTGCCACAAAGCAGGCAGTCATGACAGTGGCTCATTGACATAGAAACCAAATTATTAGGTGGCCTCTGGTTATTGGGGAAAAAGGCTTAAGATGGATTTATGCTTACGTGGTGCAATTTTAAATTTGACGGCGTTCTGTTCAATTTGGACACTTATAGTAAAAGGGCCTCATAACTTAACTAGTACAGGGCCTCATTTGTCCTAAATCTGGCACTGTATTCAAGATAAGGGTCCTGTTGTCGTAAAGTGTCCGTGGTTTTGTTTTCATGAAGCATTAACAATGTCACTACTTTAAGCTTCATTAAAACATCAAAACAAAATTGTTGCAAGTCGTGTTCAAGTTTAATTATCACTTCATTTTGTTGTATATGCATAAAAAGGAAAGTATAAAATACAACACTGTCGGAAATTGTCCACAATCCCATAGAAGCATCGTAGAAGGATGCAAAATCGAAACCCCGAGAATACAAATAAATGACCGCTCACGTCCCTTGCATGGTACAGGCGCTTCATTAAAAAGTGGCGGGATTGAACTAATTTTATGGGTCCAAACCTCCATCCTTAATGAAATGGTGCGGTCAAGCAAGTGCTTTCCAAATGTGAATAAAATGTCAACCCTGGTGAATAGCGCCATAGAAAATGATAGACTGTCATAGACAACATGTACACCTTTAAAACATTAAAAAGAGACCATAAAAAGACTATATTGCTTAATTTATTTAACATAGAAAATGAAGACAATCTGACGTTTCTCATTAAATGGTAACGGTCAGATCGGCACCAAAATCATTCATTTACCTGAATTTGACTGAAGTATCATTAGCAATAGAAATATAGAAATGTGTTCATAAAAGAAACTGTTTGTTTGTATTACCATCAGTGTTGTAACTTGTATGTATGCTTCAGCATCCACAGTGTATTCACAACAAAAACAAGTTTGTACACCATAAATCATTGAAACTTAATATTGAATAACCGTTTCAGCAGACATTTTCATTGGATATTATAGCAAAGGGATTTATCATTTTCGTATTGCTCGATCTCAGTTTTCTGTGTAGTGTTTTGTAGATCGTTGTTTTTCATTTGTCCTTTTTCTGTTGACCATTGTGTTGCCTGTCTCTCTTTGATTTACTGCTTCTGCTTACCCCTTTGGTATCGTCAAGATCTTCTTAAAGAAATTTTATGAATTATTTACGTTCCTATCCGTAGATATGGAGATTTTAACACCCTAAAGTAGCCAAGTACACCATGAGGCGCAGCAGAAGTGTGTACAGGCTACTGAAGGGTGTCATAATTTTCAAACCGGGGATAATATGTTTTCCTATATTGAAAATGAAAATATACGAGCAGACACACATTACACTATATCTCATTAATCACTCAAAGCTAATAAACCGTAGATATTCAATTTAGTGAGCACGACACGTTTCCGGAATAACATTCATTAGTCAAAAGATTTCAACGCCAAATAATTTAATTCGTTGGGAGCAAGAAAACCATAAGGCATCAACAGGATTGCCAATATCGGCTAAAGTCTCCAAAGCCATCAGTAGTCTCAACAGGATTGCCAATATCGGCTAAAGGCTCCAAAAAAATCAGTAGTCTCAACGGGATTGCCAATATCGGCTAAAGTCTCCAAAGCCATCAGTAGTCTCAACAGGATTGCCAATATCGGCTAAAGGCTCCAAAACAATCAGTAGTCTCAACAGGATTGCCAATATCGGCTAAAGTCTCCAAACAATCAATAGTCTCAACAGGATTGCCGATATCGCCTAGAGTATCCAAAACAATCAGTAGTCTCAACATAATTGCCAATATCGGCTAAAGTCTCCAAAACAATCAGTAGTCTCAACAGGATTGCCAATATCGGCTAAAGTCTCCAAAACAATCAGTAGTCTCAACAGGATTGTCAATATCGGCTAAAATCTCCAAAACAATCAGTAGTCTCATATGACTAAGTCAACATAATGCCACGTGAGAAAAGTAAATATACAAGTCGGACGCTATTTTAGAAAAAAAAACAATTGAAAGTAAAATATTCTGAATAACAAATACATGTAAAACAAACATCATACAATGGACAAGGCAGCCACTATATTACTGATTACAATGTAGTTGCCTAATATTCCTGGTTTGTGATTTGATAATGCTGTTATTTTCACGGTATCAATTCCATGGTTGAAATAGCATGATATATTTATAGAATTTTAACCGAATCACATATTCTTGCGCAGATGTATTTACAAACAAAATGACAGATGACTACGAGTACAAAGACGAACTGGAATTGCTTGGGCTGCTCATACTGGACGACCTGCCAGTTTGATATCAACAACTCTACTGTAAATGTTTACAACTCCAGTATAATGAATCCGTCAGACTGTTCAGCTACCAAGTAATTAAAGTGCACTGTGTACCAATCTTTTTACCGCCAACAGCAACGACTGGGCATCGCCATTTTGAAATTTATGTGTTTACTTTCACTTTCAATATTTACATTCTTACAGCTTTACTGTGTAGTTCGTATACAATTTATGTGTATTATATAATTCTCGAATTTAAATTTATGTCTTTATCATTCCATTTTATTTTCGCCCCAAATTCATCTGGTCTTCCATGGAACTACTTTTTTCGCGGACGAAGAAATGTTTCCACTATTCACTCATCTGTCAGCTGATTACCGCTTACGTCATCTTGTCAATAATGTGGCAATACACATGATTACATTAGAATGGAGATAACTGTATTGTATTTGAAATTTCACAGCATCAATTGTCGATTTTATGGTCACAAATATCCGTTTACTCAATTTGTGACCATCAAATCTCCAAATGATGCCGTGAAATTTTCAAATGCAATACAGTTATCTCCTAATTGCCCCTTTGATATCTTCAAACTCTTCTTAGGCTAGTCACATATAAATATGGCAGATTAAACTAGTTTTAATTGTCTCTTATTCAATCGTTCAGTTTCTCTGTATTGTCCATTTTTTATTGCTTCATCAGCATTCTTTGACGTTTATCACATCGGGTGCTACATGTATGTTAAACTCAGTTCTGTAATGGCGAAAGACACACGTCGTGTTATTTAAAATACAATTTCCTATTTAATTCAGAGCTACAATCGAACACGTATTTTGAAAGCGTGATGATGTGCTAATATTTATGGTCGCGAAATTGAAATTCCAGTTCTGATCCCCCAGAGGAGTTCTTCTAGTTACCTACATCGTAAACTAATTAATAAAACGAACGCAACAAACCAAATTTCTTAGCGATTTCCGAGTAAAGGGGGATCTGTATACAAAATAAGCCAACAACAGCACAAACAGTATATAAAACAAAACGAAACCTACACAAACTCCAAATAAACCTAGTAGTGAGGTATAAAATGTTCGAGTTGAAGTTCTGTACTCCTAGTTCAGAATCATGCAATCAGAGCATTATATGTATTGAATACAGTGTTTTGTTTCATCGTTTATCTCCTCTATTGATAATACGGTCGTGTACTGTAGGCCACAGTGTAAGGAAAAGTTTGAACAGAAGTAATCAGAAGACGTAGGAGAATGTTATTTACAATATATTAAACCTGAATAATTAAAATAAAACCTTAATCTAACGCATTTTGAATGTTTATTATAAAGATACAATACCATAAATAACATTCAGGTTAGAAAAAAGAAAGCAACTGAAAATAATTAATAAATAAATAATTTAAAGGCTGTCAGAATTGAAGTTTTTTGTTTATATTAAAAGTTGCCAATATTCGATGTTTTATACTAATAAAATGTTCTGAACAAGAAGCCAGGTTTAAAAAATATGCTATAATGTCGTAATTAGTAAAACGAATTCGAATGTCAGTTGGTAAAATCGCCATTAACACGACCTAATTATAAGTTGGCTGCTTTTCCGAAGTTTGCTGAATACTGATAACTGCTATAAATAACCAGGAAGCATGTTGCATGTAAATTCGTTAGGAATGATATAATTTAAGAAATATATCTATGAAATTGGATGCCGGGGTAATCAGTTAATGTTATATAATGGTATTGAGTAAGAATGACATTTAAAATCGGAAATACGTGATGAAATCAACAAGAACAAACCCAAACTCTGCAAAGGGGCCCGATAAAGGGAAAATTGTAAACAAATTGTATTACATATTATTAACAACACTTGAGTTGTCTTGACAATATTTTTTTAAAGAAAAAACCAGACATGAAGTTCATTAGTTTAGTCTCTAATTTAAAAGAGATATAACCTAGCATTTTCTCCTAAAAAAAAGAATATATAAAAAACTACGATGCAATTCTACAGTCAAAATACTATTCGGCCGAAAAAAGATACTAAATTATACTTACGTACGGAAAAATAGAGTAGGTCGGTATAGCATCTTTTTTTTCTTTTCTTTTTTTATACAAAGCTTGCAGAATCCTCCTGTTTGTGTCGTTTTCGTCAATATGTTTGTTCTTCCACGATTTGATTTGTGTCGTGTGCTTTTTTCATCAACAAACAATTTCGCACATGCGCAAACGCTTTCCCGAATGAGTTCACTGTCAGGTCGTATGAATATTGCACGGGTAAACATTGGATTCTTTACTAGATTCAAGAAAATAAAACAGCGACGTATTTCCTTCGTTCTAGGCTATTTACGTATGATATTATGGAAAATATCAACTGCAATTAGTATAAAATATCGAATATTGGCAACTTTTAATATTAAAAAAAAAAATCAATTCTGACAGCTTGTATGCCTTTAAAGGTTATGTTGGACACAAATATACGAATGTTTCACTGGCATTCTTTCTTCCTTTGGGAAAGATACCTTATAATTCGTATTAAATATATAAGAGGAGTTGAATTATGAAAAATGTTATGTCGAAAAGGGCAATTAATTCACTCACAAATGATCCAATCAAACTGCTGAAGCGATTTGGGAATCTCTATATGGTAACTATCAAAATGTGTTTGAGGATTTCCCCCATTAAAATGCAAGTGGCGTTCCGCGCATAACATTGTGTGACGGACAGGACAAAAACAAAATAGGCTTCTTTTTTTAAATTTTGCTTGGGATGTATAAAGAGTGTGGGTTAGAATGGGGTGGTTATCCGGTCTCGACAAAGGAACGTATACTAGTAATTAATATGTTTACTTTTCTTTTTATTATATTGCAATTCGAATGTGACTTTTTGACCTGAATAATAGTTAGTGATCGTGGTTTGTCTTTATACATATTTCATTACACAGTGAATAAAATATATATTTCATTCTGAAAAAAAATATATTTAAAGTTAGATTGGCATGTTCGTATACAATAAAACCATATCCTTTTTCTTCATTTTATTTACAGACATTGGCCTTTTTAACTAAATAAGCTCGTGTATGGGTCGATCATGTTCTCGTTTACACATTTCTTTGAAAATTAGTAAATAAAATCATAATTATGTTGTTTATTTGTTTTTTTCTATCTTGTTTTGGTATAGATTTGAGGTGAGCTGGGATGTGTCTGTTTTATTAGTCTTTCAGCTTATTCATTGAACATAGTATTTGGGTTTTTTTTTCAAATTCCTTCCTAACAAATAAAAATTAAAGAGTTGCCTTCCAATAGTATCATATTATTTGTAAAATAAACATACTGTAATTTTCGTTAAAACGCATTATACTTCAGTAAAACATCTAGAATGTCGAATGTTTTTATACTGCGCCGTTATGTTGGATGTAGTAAATAAATAATACAAACAAATAAATAACAAACAAATACATTGAAATTAATTGAAATATATGTAATATGGTATATACATCGATATATCTTAAGAAAACATGGTGGTGTTATAGTTGTTGTTGTCCTGACTGTCATTGTTATGGGAGTTGTATTGTGGCTGCCGTTGTTATTGTGGCTGTTGTTGTTGTGGCTGTCTTTGTTGTGGTTGTGTGTTCTGTTGTCGTTGGTTGTATTTAATAATTAACTGGATGGCGGTGGTGTTTTAGTTGTTGTTGTCCTGACTGTCATTGTTGTGGGAGTTGTCTTGTGGCTGCCGTTGTTGTTGTGGCTGTCTTTGTTGTGGTTGTGTGTTCTGTTGGCGTTGGTTGTATTTAATAATTAACTGGATGGCGGTGGTGTTTTAGTTGTTGTTGTCCTGACTGTCATTGTTGTGGGGGTTGTCTTGTGGCTGCCGTTGTTGTTGTGGCTGTTGTTCTTGTGGCTGTCTTTGTTGTGGTTGTAGGTTCTGTTGTCGTTGGTTGTATTTTCATCATCAACTGGATGGCGGTGGTGTTATAGTTGTTGTTGTCGTGACTGTTGTCGTTGTGGTTATTGGGTCTGTTGTCGTTGGTTGTATTTTCATCATCAACTGGATGGCGGTGGTGTTATAGTTGTTGTTGTCGTGACTGTTGTCGTTGTGGTTGTTGGTTCTGTTGTCGTTGGTTGTATTTTCATCATCAACTGGATGGCGGTGGTGTTATAGTTGTTGTTGTCGTGACTGTTGTCGTTGTGGTTGTTGGGTCTGTTGTCGTTGGTTGTATTTTCATCATCAACTGGATGGCGGTGGTGTTATAGTTGTTGTTGTCGTGACTGTTGTGGTTGTTGGTTCTGTTGTCGTTGGTTGTATTTTCATCATCAACTGGATGGCGGTGGTGTTATAGTTGTTGTTGTCGTGACTGTTGTCGTTGTGGTTGTTGGTTCTGTTGTCGTTGGTTGTATTTTCATCATCAACTGGATGGTGGTGGTGTTATAGTTGTTGTTGTCGTGACTGTTGTTGTGGCTGTCGTCGTTGTTGTGGCTGTCGTCGTTGTTGTGGCCGTCGTTGCTGTGGTTGTTGGTTGTGTTACCGTTGTTGGTTGTGTTACCGTTGGTTGCGTGTCAGTTGATCTCCCTGTACCGGATAATAACATAGCGATAAAAATTCCAAATCCTGCCACTGAAAAAAAGGTTAAAAGTCTGATGTACATGTCTATTCAAGTGCAGAATAATTTATGCCATTTTACGAATAATGAAGCGTTATTGTACTAATACATGTATTAAGAATATTGTTCCTAACAGTGCATCATATTGCAAGACCTGGCGAGTACATGATGTGATACTGAGAGGGACAATATTCCTCAAAATATGTGCAACAACCATTTTATAATACAATATCAAATATTTGATTCCTGCATCTCTGACCCTTGCAGGGGTCATCGTAGTCGTGATCGTATAATACTAGTAGTTGGGGTTACAACTACCAATGCAATCAGAGCCTATCACCACTAAAGTTGTGGCGAGATGTACTTGATACAACATTATTTGATATATTTTTTCAGTGACTTCCGACAGATCGGTAGTTTTCTCCGCCAATGAAACTGACCACCACGATATTCCCATAACACCAAACCTTCCTGATTCTTGCAACAAAGACGCAATTATTGTTGCCGTTTCCCAATCTCCTGTCGTTTTGAGTGTGTCTACATGCTGCTTGCGTGTAAATATCGTTTGATACGGAACCTCTCTTTGGGGTACGGTTCCATTTTTTAAAGGAGAAAGTATGGAATATAATATCGGTCAAAATAAAATATTTGAAACTCATCGGAATTGCTCTACTCGTTGGTTATATTTATAGAGCAAAATTACTATAAAGTTATAAACATTGACAAATGTTGCGCTTCATTTGACAAATAAATCTAGATGACATATTTGGTTCTGTACTAAAAACAAGATACTAATATATGTTACCAAAACAAAATGTATTTTCAATTGCTTCCAGTATAAATGTGTACGTACGCACGCACGTGTGTGCATGCTTGTGCGACTCTTTCAGACATTCATAAAAATATGATGAAGTGTACTTACCAAGGCAACACCCATGACCATAATATATCTTATGGGGGTTCCGTGGGTAACTAGCTATGTATTCTTCTGGTGATAATATACAGTCTGTATCCGTCTCTGCCAGAATTAGACTTGCTATGGTAAGAAAAATCTGCTGGGCCATTCATTTACCTGAAAATTTAAAGTAATATGAAAGGCAAACATCGTTGAATTTTTTTTTATTAAATAATTTCACTTCATATGTCACTTAATTTTATCTAAAATCAACTGCATAACATTAAAGATCCGCTCAAAAGCAGAATTTAAGAGCAAAACGCAAAATATTTGACAGCAGATAATTATGTTGTCCCGTACAGTAATGCAAAGGATATGCGCGTGACCCAAGATTTGAAACCCTTTCGGGGAGATTTTCGCTCATGCGCAATGTTCATTTGATGAAAAAAAATAAAAATATTTTCCGTGTGTACCACATAAGAATAATTGCAAAAAAAAATTGGTTCACACGACATGAAACAGATATATTCATCAATAATCATTGTCAGGAATGTGTGCGTGCTTATCTCAGCATCCATGATTGTTTATCTTTTCTTCACGAGGTACAACAAACTGAAATCGGAAACGCAACATCAGATGAGGAAAGCATAGACTGATTTCATACAAAACACAGTAAATAGAGACATTAAAGAAAACTCTAAACGTTTCTGGACTTATATAAAGAGTAAGAGACAAGAACTAGCTGGTATACCACCACTCTTAAATAAAGATGGGTTCCTTAAAGCAGAAATTTTGAACCACCAATTTCAGTCCTTTTATACAAAAGAGGACACAACCACTCTGCCGGACAAAGATAGCAGCACCATAAAGAGTATGAACGACATATACATAAGTGAAAATGGTGTCATCAAACTCCTTAACGACCTGAATCCACACAAGGCATCTGGACCAGATCAAATTCCGACAAGGCTATTGAAGTTATGTGCTTCAGAGTTAGCTCCTGCCGTTGTTCGCGTTTTTTAAACATCACTAGATTCCAGTACAGTTCCATCCGACTGGAAAGAAGCCCTCATCACCGCTCTGTTTAAAAAGGGAGAAAGGAATGTTGCATCCAACTATCGTCCTGTTTCACTTACATCAGTAGTAAACAAAATACTTGAACATATTGTCCATTCATCGATAATGAGACATCTTGACCATCATAACATTCTGACAGACTGTCAGCACGGCTTTCGCTCTCGAAGATCTTGCGAATCACAGCAAATATCAACCATCCAAGGAATTGCAGAGAAACTGAAATTTTGAAAAGATCAAATTGACGTCATCCTTCTAGATTTTGTCAAAGCGTTTGACAAAATCCCGCATAAGCGATTACTTCATAAACTTTGTCACTATGGAGTCCGTGGAAAAACCCTACAAAGGATAACACCCTTCTTGTCTTCAAGAGCACAACAGGTGCTAGTTGAAGGGTGTGAGTCAGCGAAGCTTGATGTATTTTCTGGATGACCGCAAGGCACAGTGTTAGGTCCTCTATTATTTCTTGTGTACATGAATGACCTACCAGAAGTAGTTTCAACCTCTACATTACGCTTATTCGCTGATGACAGCTTACTATATAGGCAAGTAAGGAACCAAACCGACTCAAACGACCTTCAGAAAGACCTATCAGCACTCTCGAAGAATGGGAGAGCAAATGGCAGATGAGTTTTCACCCAGCAAAATGCACTGTCATCCGCATTAGCACAAACAGACGTAACGTTCTAGACACACACTACTTCCTACATGGACACAAACTAGAAGAATAGTAACAAATACCTAGGAATAACACTCAGTGAGGACCTTATCTGGAGGAAACATGTGGAAGCAACATCATCTAAAGCCTCCAGGACATTAGGATTCCTGCGCCGCAATTTTCGCGATTGCAACAAGTCTGTCAGGGAGCAAACTTACACCACAATGGTCCGACCTACCTTAGAATATGCGTCTGCAGCATGGGATCCATACACATGTGACCAAATTAACCAACTTGACAAAGTCCAACGCCGAGCAGCACGTTTTGTCAGCAACAATTACAAAGACAAAACCCCAGGATGCGTCACTGCTATGGTAAAGTCATTGGGGTGGGAACGTCTAAAGGAGCGCCGAAAAAGCCATAGACCCATAATGATGTATAAGGTAATGCATGACTTAGTCTGTATTCCGGAATCATCAAATATGGTCCAGACGAGTGACTCCAGAACCAAAGGTGCCAACAGACTGATACAACATCACACAAACATAGCAGCATACAAACAATCCTTCTTCCCACGTACCATACAAGAATAGAACCGGCTTCCGATTGCGGTAGCAAACACCACAAAACTGGAGGAGTTCAAGGCCAGTCTACTCACAGAGATGGCCTCGCAACAAACAACATAAACGCCACTACTCGATGTATATAGTTTTAACTGTACATTTGGATTTTATGTGTATAAAGTATTTTGGATTTTAACTCTGAGGCAGTGGCATCCTCATCCTAACAGGTCAAGTTTTACAGTCGTCACCGACTCCTAACCTCTTATCGGAAGAAGAAGAAGAAGAAGAAGGTCATGTCATGATCGGCAATCATCAGACCAAAACTGTTCTTCACTGGCGAGGTCATGATCGGCAATCATCGGAACAAAACAACCGAAAGTTAATCAGTCTCCACAACAATGGCGAGGACGACAAACATGCACACGGATTTGCAGATTTCTAGTTGTTGGGAACATATTTCGACGTGAAACATGCATAAATAGCTTAGTAAAGGTACCGCCGTATTCCAAATTTAATTTTCAGGGACAAATTGTATTCACCCAAAACTGGTGTAATATTACTTTAAATCGTAACAACAGGTATTTTCCGAATCTGATCAGTTTTCAATTGTCAAATTTCAGAGGAAAAAGGGTGAATGTTTAAGAGATATAAAGGCGGATCATAGCCCTTGGGTAGCGAAGGTTTATAAAATAAAACCACTTGTCTAAATATAATTTTATAAATTTCGGCTTTTTAACGTTATAAAGTGGCTTTATTTCTATAAGCTGAATTGGATAGTGCCTGTAAGCTTGATAATTATTCTTGAAATTTTTTTTTTTTTTTGCTTTGAAAGTTTGGCGAGATTCGACAAAAAACGCGTAACGTGTATTTTTCTTTGGGTTTTTTGTGCAGCTTGTCTCCCAGAATCATTAATTATGCATGTCCAAATATCCGAACTACATGCGCAATGGCACTTATGTTTACACTGTCAGCATGAGTTTGAACTCTCAATGCTTCCTTCCATTCCATCTAACGGTCATGTTGGTGGCCTATGTTAATTCTTGTTTTATTAAAATTCGCCAAAACTTCTTTCATGTTTCCCTTTCTAGCAGTATCAGTTAAACTCCTTGTGCGATCGCGTGCAGGTTCATATTAATAGGGGCGTATATTGTCGTACAGACATGAATTTATGTTCGAGATGGGTTTAGTATTAATTTATGTTTTTCATGTACTCTTTGTAAACTTAAGATATCTGGACAAAAATAAATCACCAAAATCAACGACATTACTCGTTTAATGTCTTCGATTTTCGCGAAACGTCTAGTAATCAAATATATTTACATACATGTTTTCTACATATGAAATTTAATGTATGTGTGAATTGCATAAAGTTACATAGTAAATATTAATATTTGCCTGAAGATATAAAAAAGGAACATGTTATTTTTTTTCTCCATTGATAATCCTATGTTTACGAGAATTATGTTTTGTTGATACCCATATAAAATGACAATAGAAGTCTGGAGTAAATGCCATCCTGATTAAATATAAATGGAGAGGGGCTGTACATACTCTTGGGAAACCGTTTTCTTTCTTATCATACGATATTATATATATTATCATAAGTATGGATTCGTTTCATACTCATTTTTTTTCAAACAGTTGTGTTAGATCAATTACTTTTATCAAAGCATCGAACTTAAAAAACAAAACCAAGCAAGTGCTCAATATATCAATGTCAATATATAAATGTTTTCGAGTTTCCTTTTCTTTCCTTTAAATAATACACAAGAAATTCATTTTTTATAATATTTAAAAAAATATATATATATTGTTTATTTGCATAAAGTGTTGGCGTTTAGATAATTGACAATGCCTATATAACCAAAAATTATACAATTGAAAGAAATTAAATAACACCATATAAGTTTTTAAGCTTCATAGAAATCGAGAAATCTACAAAAATGAGTGTATTAATAAATCATTTGTATGTACTGGTATGTGCTAAGTATGTGTACCTAACTTTATAACTGTATATTTAAAAAAAACATGTTTTTTTTTCATAGAGTCTTAATGATGAGAAAATGTAGTATGCTGGCAATAGAAATAAGTTATACTTCATAGAAATCGAAAAATCTACAACAAAATGAGTGTGCTAATAATTCATTTTGTATGTACTGGTTGATGTATCTGCTAAATATACGTACCTAGCTTTGTAGCGTTATATTTGAACAGAACATCAGTTTTAAAATCTCGTTGCTAATCAATCGTGTACAACAGGAATGACGCTTTGAAATCTAACATCACAACTGTATATATGTTTAGATATGCATTTGACATGTAATATAGTTTGTAATTAGATAGACATCAAACATATCCCAGGTAACACTGTGTCTAATGACGTCATATGACGTAAAATGAAAGTAATATACTTAAGAATTACTATACCAAGCAACACATATTTGATTTTTTTTACCCTAGTTATGATACTGGTAGAAATTTCAAACTTAAGCAAAGATAAATACAATCAGGATATGATTTTAATTTAATTTTTTTTTTTATTTATAAACTGTCGAAACATAACATTTATTTAACTGTAAAATTCAACCCCTTTTTTCCCTTTTTTCTTGTTTAAATCAATGATCAACGATATTCCAGAATCAAACAAATGAATAAATATAACATAGCATCTTTCCTTTACATTGTCAAGATTCTATATTTATAAACTATTGACCTGAGTAACCTTGCTAAACCATGCGAATTCAGTGGTTTTAAATCGGTCATCCAATCAGGACGCTCATTATTGTCCAAGATAAAAATAGACTACACATGCTACTCACAGTGACCCGTGACCCAGATTAGCAGGTATCAGGAATCTTTTCTGTATATGGTATATAACAAATTACATACTCATTCCAGTATTTGAAATTTGAGGAGAACATTTCTCATTCAATTGGTGTATCTCTTCTACTATGACTTCTAAATGAAATTATGGAAAAATATGTAGCTGCACAAACTTGTATTCATTTCCCTTTACGCGTGAATCGTCAAATTTCGCGCGTACACATCACAACAAAACACATCATTGAAAATCGCGAGGTATTTATTTTTCACAATCTACTTGACGGAATTTAATCAACTTGAAATTCTCAATTACTTCTTGTAGAAATATATCACTGAGATTTGGAACTACTATACTCGCAGCTTTTCATATTTTAATAATATAAATCTAAAGAAACTACATGTACTATATAAGAAATATCGTGTCTGGTAACAAGTGTGTTGTGTCCCCGGGCATTTGTGGCATCATAATTCTGTCATGTATTTCATTTTAAAATTTCTAAAGAACTAAAACATGCTTATATATTTCTGTGTTCTGATAGAATTTAATTTTTG
The DNA here is from genome assembly GCA_002080005.1 of Gigantidas platifrons. Classification (NCBI taxonomy): domain Eukaryota; kingdom Metazoa; phylum Mollusca; class Bivalvia; order Mytilida; family Modiolidae; genus Gigantidas; species Gigantidas platifrons. Next base: position 22,487 of record MJUT01029466.1, on the reverse strand, counting down.
GTGGTATTGATAACTTGAGCTTCTATTTAACAATGTAAACTAAAGCTAAATCAGCCAATCAGAGTGTGTCTTTTTGCAAAAGTACTCCTTATTTCAAACAGCGTTCTACTTTCATTTTGTATTTTAATGTGTCATTACTGAACGAATCTCATTGCAACTATATTGATCTGATTCACAAACGCCGTAGCAAATATAAGTAAATAAAACCACCAAGCGAGCCAGATAAGTATCCAAAGCAGTACATGTCGTCTACAATTTGACATATCATTGGGAAGAGATGTAAAAAAAACGGCGATATGAAAATGTTATCAAAATGGCCGTAGTTCCGCCATCTTCACTTAAAAATATTTTGCAAGCGCCAGCTCTTCGTTCTGCACTAATTCACAACACATTATCAATGCATCAACCGTTTGGACATCTCGACTTTTTCAGTTAAATGTATCACGTGTATCAGCCTTTCGTTAAGCACAATTTGACTACAAAATATAAGTTCCTGATCTCAAACCACCACCTACAAGTTACAGGTGGATACATACAAAAACGATGATAAAGTGTGATCGAAATGGCCGCCATTCGACCAACTTTTATTTTTATAAAAACATTCAACGCTTATTGTAATAACAAAAATATCTTTTTTCATTGCTTCCAGTGAGGCATATTTGGTTCTTCTGGATCTAATAGTTTCTAATATCTTCCCAGAAAGAGTAACATATGATGGTCTACAAAATTGGCTGTACTGCAATGTTTATAATTTGTCTTTCGAGTTGAATCGAATCTGGTCAGTTTTTCTTTTTTGTTTGTGTTTGTTTTTATTTGGTAGTCGGAGATCTAGATATTAAGATAGTTGGTTCGTGATAATGTTATGTTGGGCGTATTAAACAAATAATACAGACCAATGAATAACAAACACATACATTGACATTAATTGAAATATATGTAATATGGTATATACATCGATATATCTTAAGAAAACACGGGGGTGGTATAGTTGTTGTCGTGACTGTTGTTGTAGTGACTGTTGGTTCTGTTGTCGTTGGTTGTATTTTATCATAATTAACTGGGTGGCGGTAGTGTTATAGTTGTGGTTGTCTTGACTGTCGTTGTTGTCGGTGTTGTTTTTGTGGCTGTTGTTGTCGTGCCTGGTGTTGTGGTTGTTAGTTCTGTTGTCGTTGGTTGTATTTTATATTTAACTGGATGGTGGTGGTGTTGTAGTTGTTGTCGTCGTGACTGCCGTTGTTGTGGCTGTTGTTTTTGTGGTGGCTGTCGTTGTTGTGGTTGTTCGTTCTGTTGTTGTTGGTTGTATTCTATATTTAACTGGATTATGGTGGAGTTGCCGTTGTTGGTTGTGCTTCCGTTGGTTGTGAGTCAGTTGATCTCCCTGTACCGGATAATAACATAGCGATAAAAATCCCAAATCCTGCCACTGAAAAAAAGGTTAATCGAACTGATGTACATCTTTAGAATATGTTTTCCCATTTTATAGATAATAGCATTATTGACGTTACGCGCGATGTTGGTGACACTTGACGTTACAGATAATTAACGTTGAAAAGAAGGTTTCATCTTCTTTTTATTTCATTATTTGTTTTTGCATAACTTGGGTTTGGTTGGGGTGGGGGTGTTTTGATGTATTATTCTTCATTTCGGATTTTCACTTTTTGTTTTTATTGATTTTTATTTTATTTTCGCTTGCTTGTCTATATATATGTGTGTTGTTGGTGTTTTCCTTTACGGTGTTTATTTCAATGTTTATTTGTTTTGTTGTTTTATTTCGTTTTAATTCCCTTTTTGTATTTCTTTATTGTTTATGTTATGTGACTGTACTGCATCAATTGTTCTTTGAAAGTATACACTCCGACAAAAGTTAAGCACCACCCTATATTTTTATCGATATATTTTTTTACATCAATACTGTTAAAACAATAAAATAGATATCACAATTTTTCTTACACTTCTTAGAAGACCACACATAGGGCTCTAAAATTACCAATCTACGAAGTATTTATCATCCTGAAAGACGTGACTATGACGTGGCAAAAATGGGGTTCAAAACAGGCGCTGGAAAAACGTAAAACCAGTTTGTCTTTGATGGAAGTTTTTAACATTGCATTAAAATGCAGAGTCTTCAGATTTTAAGAACTTGTAAATGCATCTAATGTGCGTATGTGTAAGGCATAAAATTCAACAACGAGTATATCCACCGCGTTTATTGTGAAGTTCTGTAACATGCCTCGTCATGCTTCGCACAAGACGCCTAATCCGTTCTTGGGGGAACTGTTGCCACTCCTGTAAAATAGCAGTTCTTAATTCGTCAATATTTTGACATTTTGGATTGCGTTGGTTAATTTTACGGCCAATAAAGTCCCATACATGCTCAATAGGGTTCATGTCTGGCGACATCGCAGGCCATGGAATTGTCTGAACAGCCTCTTGCTGTACAAATGTTGTACAATTCGGGCTCTGTGTGGCCTAGCGTTGTCGTCCATGCACATTGGCTGTCAGCCAACGCATGATTGTCGAAATGGGGGACTACGCGTGGAGCGAGCACATTGTCACGGTATTTTTGGCCTGTCAGATTACCATCAAGAACGTACAAGTCCAACTTACAGTCAAAGGAAAAACAACCCCAGACAGTTACACCCCCACCCCCAAAAGCAGTTGTGCCCAAAATGTGGATGTCCTAAAATGAAGTGCTTCGTTGGCGCCAAACCCTTGCACGACACGACTGTCGGTAGGGCGTAACAAAAACGACTTTCATCAGACCAGTGGACCCGTCTCCATGTGCGAATAGTCCACCCCAAATGATCATGTGACCAGTCAAATCGAGTATGGCGATGACGTAATGTCAACTGTGGACGTTTTATGGGTCGTCGTGCTCGCATTCCCTGATGGTGGAGGCGTCTGATTACAGTGCGTGTGCTAATGTGGCCACCAAACGCTAAATTACGACGAAATGCACCAGCTGTACTGAACGGCCATTGCCGCGCCCGTCTGGATATGAGCCGGTCCTCTCTCGGCGTCGTTTTGCGAGGTCTACCTGCACGTGGACGGTCAGTAGCATTCCCCGTTTGACGAAAACGCTGCATCAGTCGTACAATGATGGAATGGTTAACCCTGAAGTGGTCAGCCACCCTTCTATGGCTAAAACCACCGTTATGCATGCCAACAGCTTGCCACCTTTCTGGTATGGTTAATTTTCGCCGCACAATACCAAACCAATAGAAAATGAAACTTAAAACTCTACACAAAAAAAATCAGCTGTCGTTCGCAAACACAAATGCTGAAAAGTACACGTGGCACTTTACACACCCTGTCATATACACATAAATAAAAATCGATCAATAACCTGTTCCACAGGTAAGTAAGTATGTGTGTACAGGTAACGAAAACAGCAAACCAATTTGAAATAAGTACATTATTAGAAAAGATATTATTGAAACAAGTCAGGTGGTGCTTAACTTTTGTCGGACTGTATATATGTTGCTCTAAAATGAGATTTTCATATTCTGATTGTTTAGTGATTGATTGTGTACGTCGTATTGTTGAAAATTGATCGTAATATCGTATGTATAATCCAGTGAAATTATAATTAAAATAATCAGTTCACATTTTTAATTATCGTATAAATCAATTGCAGACAAAATATCAAGGTGATCATTCGCAGTCAGTTGAAGTAAATCACTATATATATCAACTAGAAGAATATGTTTAACCGATCAAAATGGGACATATGCAATACCACTTCTCACCAGTATGTAATTTAAAGTTTATTGTTAATCTTTTCAAAGTAATATCCTTTGACAACTTTCGTTCCCCTTTCGTGTGTAACGCCCCAACCATCTTTCATTTTCCGTTTTAAAATTTCCGACGCGGATACTGCGTTTAAGCAAGTAATAGTCAGTATGTTTGTCATCAGTATTATACTAATATCAAGAATAGTGTTCCTAACAGTGTATCATATTGTAAGACCGGTCGAGTACATTATGGTATACGATGTACTGAGAGGGACAATATTCCTCTAAATAACATTAAAACAACTCTTTTATAAGACAGTTACAAATATTTTAGTCATTCCTGCATCTCTTAACTTTAAAGAGGACGTCGTGATCATATGGTAGTTGGGGTTACAACTACCTGTGCAATCAACGCATATCACCACTTAAGTTTTGAGTTCGAATCATGCTCATGGTGAAGTGTACCTGAAACAATATTATGTGATAAAGTTTGTCAGTGGTTTGCGACAGGTCTGTGGTTTTTTCAGGGTACTCTGGTTTCCTCCACCAATAAAACTGACCGCCACAATATAACTGAAACTATTGTTGAAAGTGGCGTTAATCACCATAACGCCCCGCCTTGCTGATCCTTGCAACAAAGACACAATTCTCCTTGCTGTTCTACCATATCCTGTTTTTGTTTACATGCTGTTTGCGTGTAAATATTGCTTGTTTAATGGAACCTTTCTTTAGGATATGGTATCAATTTTGTAAATGAGAAAGTATGGAATGTAATATCGGTCAAAACAAAATATTTGAAACTTATCGGAATTGCTCTACCCCTTGATTATATTTATTGAACAAATTAACTATAAATATTGACCAATGTTGCATTTCATTTTACAAAGAAATCTAAACAAAAGATATGTACAAAAATGTACATGGTGTTAAGAAATATTGTTGCCGAAAAAAGTATTTTAAATTGCTTCCAGTTTAGATGTGTGTGTGCGTATGTACGTGCGTGCGTACGTACGTACGTGCGTGCGTGCGTGCGTGCTTGTGTGACTCTTTCAGACATTCATACAAATATAATGTAGTGTACTTACCAAGGTAACACCCATGACCATAGTATTTCTTATGGGGGTCCCGTGGATAACTAGCTATGTATTCTTCTGGTGATAGTATACAGTCTGTATCCGTCTCTGCCAGAATTAGACTTGCTATGGTAAGAAAAATCTGCTGGGCCATTCATTTACCTGAAAATTTAAATCGCAACAACAGGTATTTTCCGAATCTGGTCATTTTTTAATTGTCAAATTTAAGAGCAATTAGGGTGAAGGGTTAAGAGAAAGAAAGATGGATCATAACTCTTTGATAGCGAAGGTTTATAGAAAAAAAAATTGTCAAAATATAATTTTATAACTTTTTTATCGAGCTTTTATTTTTATAAGCTGAATTGGATAGTGCCAGTAAGCTTGGTATTTTTTTGTTTTTTGTTTTGTTTTTGAAAGTTTGTTTTATTGCGTTGAAAGTTAATACAAAAAATGTATATACCTTCAAAATTGCGTGCAAAACGTCGTTTGTCTAGATTCAACCAAAACACATGTATGTTTCGGTGTTTTTTGTGTGCAGCTGGTCTCCAAACATCATTAATTGTGCATGTCAAAATTTCCGAGCTACATGCGCAATGGCACTGATGCTTACACTTCAGCTTGAGTTTCCTTCAATTTCATCCATGTTGGTGGCCTATGTTAATTCTTGTTTTATTATAATTTGCCAAAACTTCTTTCATTTTTCCTTTTCTAACAGTATCAGTCAAAATTCTCGTGCGACCGCGTGTAGCTTTTCCGTCAACAGACATTTTTTCAGCAACAACAGATTTCGAGCATGTGCGGTAAGAGGTCACCTAAGGTCATATGAATAGGGGCGTATATTGTCGTACAGACAGAAATTTATGTTCGATGTGTGTTTCCATGAAAATAAAAGAGAATGAATGGACTTTTCACTTTATAACTCGATAATTGGTGTTAATTTATGTTTTTAATGTACTCCTTGTAAATATATGTATGTAATATATTGATACAAGATTGTTTTATATATTTGTGCTATAGATACTGTTTTAATTATAGTCCCTTATAATTCTGTAAAGAATGGCTCTCTAATTTATTGTTGTATGATTGTTTTATTGTGTATTATGACCTGTAATTGAGAGATGAGACTTAAATAAAATATTGAATTGAATTGAATTGAATTGTAAATGATGTCTGGACACAAAATTCACCAAAATCAGCGACATACTCGTTTAATGTTTTCGGTTTTCGCGAAACGTCTAATAATCAAATACTAGTATGTTAACTTTAAAAAATGACATGCATGTTTTGTTTTCTAGATATGAAATTTAATGTATTTGTGAATTGCATACACTTACATAGTAAATATTAATATTTGCCTGAAGATATAAATTGTGAAAAGGAACAACATGTTATTTTTTTCCATTGATAATCCTATGTTTACGAGAATTATGTTTAGTTGATACCCAAATAAAAATGACAATCGAAGTCGGGAGTAAATGCCATCCTGATTTTTAGTTTAAACAATATTTATTTGAATGAAAAAAAGACATAGTTACAAACATAAGATAATCAGTATAGTAAATACAAAGTGTATATATCAAAAGATTCAGAAACAAGATTTTTGTAATGGTGAGGGGCTGTACACACTCTTGGGAAATCGTTTCCTTTCTTATAATAATAATAATAATAATTCTTTATTAGCACAACTTACACCCAATATAGGGTCAAAGGCTACATACAAACAGAAAATGGATCAAACACATTCACAAAGTAACAACAATTATCCATACACAAACAAACAAGTTTCAAGTTTCAAGTTTATTAGTAGCTCAGGCATACAGGTATGCAACAAGAGTACAATGTATCAATAAATGAACATAAACATACATATATAGGCAGACTGAGAACATACAAATGTAATATTACTAGAGATAGATCATGCACTATAGGAGATAACAAATTACATATAATCTATAAGATTTTTTTCAAATTATTGACAAACCTTGCTAAATTTTTAAAAACCCTAATATTACAATAAAACAAATGTCCTTTCATTTTTTCAGTACTAGGACGCCGATAATAATATTCGGGAATAAATTTTTGTCGTAACCTAACAATGTCTTGGTATTCACAAATGTATATGTAGTGGTGTTCATCACCCACTTGGTCACAGTTACATAAATTGCATATTCTATCAGATCGCTGGGTACCATGCCATCTACCAGTTTTAATGGGTATTCTTAAATTTGGAGTACGTAGCCTACATATATTTATACGCTCTTCAGCCAGTAATTTTAACAAATAATTTTCTAAGCAAAATTCGGTTTTAAAGATTGAATAGAATTCGCCTCTTGACGAATTAACCATGTCACTGTGCCAAGACTGATAGAACTGATCTCGTAATAATTGTTTAACATAATTCTTTATAATCTTTATGTCTAAGGGGATTTGATTTTCCCATATACAAATGTATAACTCAATCCACAATCATCAAAAACACTTTTGATGTAGGATACCCATTTAAACTTATAAATACCACTAGTATGTAATTTGAACAAAATTGTATACATAGTGTTACACAGCTTGCTGTCATTCAAATTAAGTTTTGACCAAAAGCACAACATTCTTATTTTTATTTCAATTTCTAGAGAATGTCGACCTAGCTCTCCATAAACCATATAATTTGGAGTACTAGATTTCATTTTGAGTATTTTCTTACAAAATTGCAACTGAACCCTTTCGGTAAGTTGTTTGTCCTCAAACCCCCACACTTCACTACCATAAAGAAGGACAGGAACTACAAACGTGTCAAAAAGTTTTAACTGTAAATCAATAGACAAGTTTAAATGTCTTGTTCTTCACATGCAAAGAAACCTTTTAGCTTGGTCAACCAGCTTTTTCCTAGCAACAGTAAAATTACCGTTGTAATTCATTACTAATCCGAGATAAGAATAAAAATCCACAATTTCTAAGGTATCTCCCCCTAATTTAAAACATTTATTCTTTATTTTCCTCTTTGCAAATATAATAATTTTTGTTTTACTTGTATTGACTTTCAATTTCCATCCAGAGCAGTAATTGTCAAAAACATCAAGTGCAGACTGTAACCCCTCTGGTGATTCAGACATTAATATAGTGTCATCGGCATAAAAAAGCAAAAACAATCGAACAAAAATTTGCAATTCATTTGTACATATATCAGACAGTGTCTCTAAAGATGGCACAGCATTTTGTGAAAAGGTTGTTTCACAATATAACAAATGCAATCAAGTGCCCCCTGTCCTCAGTTCCAAAGACCGTTTAATAAAGGAGCCAAAGGATTTCACTTGTTGTGAAGAAGTAGGATTAAGAATATTTTCAATTTAGTCAATATCATTTAATGCATTAATTCTAGACGGATATAGAAAGTCATCGAGAAAAGCTGTTCTTAATCTGTCATTAATTGTACAATATAATATATTATATTATCATAAGTATGGATTCGTTTTATATGCATTTGTTTCCAAACAGTTGTGTTAGATCAATTACTTTTATCAAAGCGTCGAACCAAAAAAAAACAAAAAGTGTTCAATATATAAATGTTTTTCGAGTTTCCTTTTCAGTAGTATATGTTAGTACAATCTACTACTCTTTTCTTTTCTTTAAATATTATATAAGAAATTCAATTTTTATAATATTTAGAAAAAAATAATATATTGTTTATTTGCATAAAGTGTTGGCGTTTAGATCATTGACAATGCCTATATAACCAAAAATTATACAATTGAAAGAAATTAAATAACACTATATAAGTTTTTAAGAAGAGTTTGAAGATACCAAAGGGGCAATCAGAATCTGTATATCGACGAAGAACAGACAACACAATGGCCAAAAGAAAAAGTACAAAAGGACAAAAGGACAAACAACGATCTACAACACATACATATAAAACTAAAGATCGAGTAACACGAACCCCACTAAAAACTAAAGGACAAACAATGATCTACAACACATACATATAAAACTAAAGATCGAGTAACACGAACCTCACTTAAAACCGGGGGTGAACTTTTTAGAAATCGAGAAATCTACAAAAAAATAAGTGTACTAATGAATCATTTGTATCTACTGGTATGTGTTAAATCTGCGTACCTAACTTTGTAGCAGTATATTTAAACATGTTTATTTGCATAAAATCCCAATAATAAGAAAATGTACGATTGAAAGAGAAATAAGCTAGAAATCGAGAAATCTATAAACTACTTATAGGACGAACGCCAGATTTTCATTTTGTGCCGACAATAATGATTTTACATATAATTGATAAGCTGTTAATTCAAGTGGTTATTATTTATTTTCTCAGTTGGAAATTTTATTGCATATGAATTTAACTGATTGCTGTGTGACCACATGTAAAATAGCAACACCAGAATAAAAATAAGTTCAGAAATCTAATGAAAGATGAATATTTTGCAATCTGTAATATTTTAAAACTGAATTAGTAATTAAATCAAAAACCGTGTAATTTTATGACCGACATAATTTAAAAGAATAAGACGGAATTATTTCAGTCTCCTGGGGCCGTGTCAATGAAACTATCCTAATATTTATCCTAAGACATATCTTAGCACATAATTTAGGATAATCTTAGGACTATCCTAGGACATATCGAAGACTGTAAAACAAAGCTATCTTAGGACTATCTTAACTAGGATGGTCTTATGATTGTCCTAACATAA
>MJUT01029448.1:280367-297432 GCA_002080005.1 Gigantidas platifrons | reverse complement strand
AAAAAAACAGGTAGTAAACATTTATATTTGGATTACTGTAAATTGCGAAATTTGGTACAAAGAAATGTAAAAAAGGCTAAAGAAGAATACGTCGCAAATAAAATTGAAGAAAACAAAAACGCTCCGAAAAAATTATGGGAACAGCTGAAAACTTTAGGTTATAGTTCAAAACAAAAAAACAATGCTTGTGTTGTTCTGAAGGTGGATGGTCAAAATTGTCATAATTTAAATGACATCGCAAACATTTTCAATAATTTTTTCACAACCGTGGCATCGAAGCTTGTTGAAAAGTTGCCTCCATCTCCAAATATATTCCACGTAGCCTCTACTCTTTTCCAACAGTTTTATAGTAGAGTTAATATCAATAGATTACAAGTCCTGTGTCCGAGGAATTTATATATAAGGAATTGTGTCATCTTAATTCATTTAAAAGACGACATTCCAGCAAGGTTCATCAAAGATGCGGCTACAACACTAACAAAGCCCATCAATTTCATTGTAAATTTATCAATAACGAGTGGTATAGTTCCCGATCAATTAAAATCAGCACGGGTCAAACCATTATTTAAGAAAAACAATAGAACAGAGGTTGGAAATTATAGACCAATAAGTATACTGTGTATTATATCAAAAATTTTAGAAAAAGCAGTATATAAACAGCTAGAATCATATTTAGTAAAAAAACAACTTGCTATATGAACTTCAATCTGGTTTCAGAAGCGCTTATTCATCTTTTTGATCATATTAAATCTCAAACATCTAAAGGCCTCTTCACTGGTATGGTAATGATAGATCTTCAAAAGGCATTCGATACGGTCGATCATCAAATTCTTTGCAACAAGCTTCAAGCGATGGGAGTATCTAACATTAAATGGTTTGAATCGTATTTAACAGGCAGACAACAGTTGGTTAATGTTAATGGCACAGAATCCAACCCAGCAAACATTAGCTGTGGTGTTCCACAGGGAAGTATTCTAGGTCCTTTACTTTTCCTTTATTATGTCAATGATATGTCCATAAGCATTTACTCAGACTGTAAATTACTTCTGTACGCAGATGACAGTACTATTATGTTTTCTCATAAAAATCCTGAATTTATCTCTCAAAAACTTGGTCAAGAACTCGAATCCTGTAGTGAATGGCTCGTTGACAACAAACTTTCTCTCCACCTTGGTCAAACAGAATGCATTCTTTTTGGTCCAAAGAGAAAATTAAAAAATGTAACTGAATTTCAAATTAACTGTAATGGTCATATAATAAATTCACAAAATAGTGTTAAATATTTAGGCATTGTCATTATTCTTGTTCCTCCTTGTACGCTGGTATAACTCGTGCTTTAAAAAACAAACTGCAAGTGGCACAAAACAAAACAGTTAGAATTAATGTTACACCAAAAATTAAAGGCATCGAATCAACAACATTTTACTTCAATGGAATCCATGATTGGAATTCTCTACCCGATTCGATCAAATCCATCAATGATTTGCAAAGATTTAAAAAAAAGAAGTGAAGTGCCACCTGATACGTGCCAGTGAAGAACGGGAAAGACGTGTCATATCATAATAATGACAATTATATATACATATATATTTTCATAGATAATGTACTTATTTTAAAATTAAGTAATCCCTCTACCCGCTCATGTTGATCTTTTAATGTCCACTTGAACTTTAAGCTGATACTTATAAAGGACCCCATTGGAAATAAGCTGAATGGCTTTCATGGGCTATCCTTGGTGAGAAAGTTCTCAGCAGCTACAATTGGTGGATTGAAGTTTCAGTTAAAGATGGCAGTTTTATGTTTTATTTTTAACTTAACGAGAAATTTTTAAACACTTGTGTATGATGTTGAAATTTTTAAACCTAAATATATTTTACCTTTACCTTTTTTATCAGAATGATTAAAGATCGGATACTTTTTATAACACGAATACATTCAGTATTTAGTCATGGAAATGCAATGAATAAAATCAATAGGGTTAGGGTTATGGGGTATAACGCCACTTTCAACAATATTTCAGTTATATCGTGGCGGCCAGTTTTATTGGTGGAGGAAACCGGACTATCCGGAGAAAACCACAGACCTGCCACAAGTTACTGACAAACTTTACCACATATTGTTGTGTCGAGTACGCGAACTCACAACTTCAGCGGTTATAGGTACTGGTTGCAAAAATCAATATAACATTCAAAAAATTGAATCAATGTGAAATAAAAATAAACGTTGATAGTTTACAAAGATAAATATTGACTATACTAAAATATCCTGACCCAAACAGAATTATGATCGAATACGAATAAGAGTGCAGTGATCAGGAAATATATACCGGTGGATCATTCGAGCGTACCGCAATGTCACGTTGACAATAACAAACTAAGTGCCCTTTTTGGATTATTGAAACAAACAATTTATTTTACAAGGAAGAACATACAAGGGAGGTAATTAAAGCGGGATTTCAATATAACTACTATCTAAATATATCTACATTTTACCTTATCTGAATTATCAAATAATTGTCAATATACATGATGACTATACGATCAACACTCGCTTTGCGTTCAATCCCGACTCTATATGTTTATTTTGCACTAGTCGTGGCAATCGTATACAATCAATACACATCACTTAAGCTACATGATAAATGGCATCCTTCCGTTCTCTCATACATCATATTCGCAGAAAACTATATTTCTTGCCACTTTCAAAGCTATATACAACTTGTCTATAAAAGTCAACTACTGATTCTTATTATACTCTGTACAAATTGATTGCTATTGTGCTGGCTGATGGTCACCATAGGATTTTAAAGCCTTTGACGATATATAGTTCCGTATTAACGTGGTGTAATGGTTAGCGTATTCGCTAAAAAAGACTACTACATTTTGAGGGAAAAAATGTTTCTCTATGTGAATTTGGTATCAAAAGAAAGATAAATCATTCTTCTATTCAACAATGTAAAAAGTTAAAAATACCAAGAACAATAACTAATAAAACAAATAGGGAAAATATGCATACCCTACGTTTTTTGTTGATATTGACATGTTTTATAAGTCTGCGCACAGCTTCCGGTAACAGGCATGCAGGGCTTGAAATACCAAAATTGTGTTGAAATGTCGGGAACGGATACGATATTAGGTAGGTGGGAGCTTGCTTTAGCAGACGATGTTTGCATTAGAAACGGAAACGGAAGCAATATTGGTGCGCAGACTTAGTAGATGGGAATGAAAAGAAAATTCAATCCTTTTTCCACCTTCCTTTACTAACAAGAGTTTGGGTGTCATCAACCTTGGCAATATCCTACACCATAAATGTGTTAGAGCTATAGTTCTATCTTATTTCAAAGGGCAATATATTCCGATCATTTAATATTTCTACACTTCACACATTGCATCCGAATTCTTTAACTATATGTGTGTATTGCAGGACGTCAGTATTGATGACCTTAGAGCTAAACCTCCTGATTTTTCTTGCCACAATTCTCCATTCAAATATAGTCCCGCTTGCAACGTCATTACAGGAGATTTGAATATTATAGAAAATGAGAATTATCGTAAAATCCTTACTAAAGGTCCAAAATACCAAGAGGTATAGTCCATAAATTAGAAATACAACTACTTATGGACTCTGTGAAGGACATGTCAGAAAATGGACAGAACGAAAGACAGAGGATAGTAATACCCCTTTCATAAAATGTCAAAGCTTTGAGGTCTTTGATTCAAATTCGAATCAACAAACTCAAAAGGTCGATGAAAACAAAAGCAACATATCCAAATACCCCGATGCTGTTAAAACCCTGTGCACTATTCACAACAAATATATTGTTGTTGTTGTTGCAAATAAGGTCCCTCAGCAACATCGTTCTTATCTACATAAACATTCCATTGATTGCGAAGATAGAGTGAGTGAATGTTTGTTGCTTAACGCCAAATGAACATTTTTTTTAGCTATATCATGGCCAGAACAAGTCACATTCTATGAGCTGTGAGCTGATAATGATGTCCAATTTGTGCTAGACCAACACGCTTAGTTGTATTTGTATTGTGGTAGACCACTGAAACCCCGTGGGTAGACATGTCGCTTAAACCTGACACATTATCTTGATTCCGAGCCAATGTCTTAGTCTTTGCTTGGACTCGACCGGAGCTCAAACCCACAATATACCCCACTAGAGACGAGCACACAACCAATACACCACTGACGCGGTTGCAAAGATAGGATAAGGCTTGGATATCTTCCAATGTCTTCTTGCAAAGATAGGATAAGGCTTGGATATCTCACAATGTCTTCTTGCAAAGATAAGATAAGGCTTGGATATCTCACAATGTCTTCTTGCAAAGATAAGATAAGGCTTGGATATCTCACAATGTCTTCTTGCAAAGATAGGATAAGGCTTGGATATCTCACAATGTCTTCTTTTGGTCTTTCTATGAAAAATGAGGAATATGACTCTCTCTCATTATACTGAATATCAAATTTACACAAATGTCCATGAAAACAACGTTATATATCGTGATCTACCAAACATTGTACCAAGACTCTGTCTAAACCTTTAACTTCTATTCTTACAGCTATCATAATGGCACTCTGGTTGTGTCATGATATCAGCTTTTCTAGAAGTGACATTAATCAAATGTGGATATTAAGGAAACAAAAACAGAGGACTTTTCGCAGATTTTAATTTTAGATCTTAGTTTTTGTAGCAACACAAAAAAAAACAATTGCTATCACTACCACACTCTGTAAAAATACAATGCAGATAATATATAGACAATATTAGTACAGTGTTATAAAATATAGAGTTTATGTGTATGACGCTTAAAACCTGTCACCGAGTCTTTCCACAGTTTGGCACCAAATAAACATAAACTTTATATTTTAAGACACTACATTGATATTGTATTTATCCTACAGAAAAATCGCATAAAAAAAATCGACGTTTACATTTTTAATTAAATAGTAAAAATATATAATTATCCCTTGATTGCCTCGGTAAATATATACAACTAGGTTTCCAAAGCTCAACAGGTAACATGTGACAGGGGTACCAGAAAAAAAGCTATAATATATTTCGATCAGTGATTGTACATAGCAAACATTTATTCAGTCAATGCAATTCCCTTGCTCAAATAGAACCAGTGTAGGTTAAAATTATTTCCTTTTCCTATTTTACATGTTTAATGAAGTTCGTATAATTAAAGTGAAATTTTGATCAGTTATTTCTTCAGATATAAAACGTTTTCGTGTAGGAGTTCAATCAGATCAAATTTATTCTTAGCCTAGCAGTTCTTTGATGATGTGCAATTATACTTTAAAGGGGAATTACCGGTAAATCAACTGTATATAAGACTTTCATTTGAAGATGTACTAATATGTAAATTCAACCTACATTTGTTCTATTTGTGCAGCCAAATTACATTGACTGGATACATGTTCGTTATAAACTGTCACTGACCGAAATAATAGCTTTTTCTGGTACCCCTGTTGAGCTTTTGGTAACTTAGTTGTAAGACCAGCTCACTTCCTGCTGACAACAAATATCAAAAGGGGCAATCAAGGGATAATTATATAGCATAGTATATTATTTAATTCAAAAATCAATATTAATGCAGTGTCTTTAACTAATAAGTTTATATGTATTCGGCTCAAAACTGTGGAAAGACTCGGAGAACCTCGCCTTTATCATAGTTTGTAATACACATAAAATTTATATTTTAAGACACTCCAATAATTGTGTTTATATATACTATTTTTAAGATATATTCTATACATTTGTTTTGAATAATTGTATTCTAATAGCAAAATATAACCTCTTTGGTGATAACGTTATCACTACAACAACAACACCATTATTGAAATGAGCATTTCATTTAGTTTGGTATATCATGACGAAAAGAAACAACTATTTAATCAAAATAAATATGTTTCAAAGATCATACGAGGAAGGGTTTAGTGGTTACAAAAACCAAGGTTGGTCACTAGACAATCTACGCAAAGACAGCCCTACCCAAGAAGAAGTAACGTTTAGAATAAAAATGGCTCAGAAATCCAGCAAATGAGCGTATATTAGTGTACTATACTCGCCTGTTCTGTGCCAATAAACTTGAAAGAAAAATTGTCTGGAGAGAAGACATTTTCATGAATAGAAAACATTAGCAAGCATTCCACTATTAAGTCAATATTGGTGGAGATCGTCATCTCAGTTCACAACCGCGTTTTGTGGGGTTCATGTTGTTCGATTTTTAGTATTATGTGTAATGTTTTGTAGATCATTGTTTGTCCTTTTGTCCTTTACCGTTTGGCCATTGAGTTGTCTGTCCTTCTTTGATTTTCAGCTTCTGATTACCCCTTTGTTATCTTCGATCTTTTCTATCTTTTCGTTATCTTAATTTTCCAGTGTCTTCCTTTTTGGATATATTGAATACAGCATAATTCTACCATATTTTCATTTGGAAATACTGCCGTTATGTTATTGAAATATCACATATAAATCTCAAACATACCTTTATGAGAAAAAAAACTCCAATACTGTCCTGGATATAGTGTCTAGAAACATCATTAAAAGGTAAGGTACACATATATATTCAACCGAGCAACCCTTTTTGAATTTGCACAACTTGATAGCATTATTTATGTCAATGTTCTGTTCATCCGTTCTACTAACCAGAACAATTAAGGTATATTCGGTAGAGGTTCACGTCTTTTCTATTCCAAAAGGTGAACACAGTTAAGCAAACAATTCTGAATGATATTTTCATCCTTTGTCAGAATGTAGTTGTGGTGGTAACCTGGAACTGTAGAAATAAAATGCAGTCAATTTATGCACAACTTTAAAATCACGATGATCAGGACTTCGATAAACATCAGTCCATTTTGTGAAATAGTCTTTTACAACTAACATATTTTCATTTTCTTTTCTAATGGAAAACCTACTAATGACTGTTTAATTTACATTATGAACATCTGATGGGTTTTTTTTTCAACAAAAGACCTGTATTTTGAACTGAAATTTGCGCGACTTTTACATTATTATGAGTAGCTGTCACGTGAGCTACACAAAGAGGACATTTTCATTAGAATATCATCGAATCGAGAATTGTTCAGTAACATAATATCATCTGGATAGCGGAAGATGGAATTAACGTTTGAATTAATTTTCTATCTTCATTATTGAGAATCACTTGATGGAGGTCTGCCTCATTAGCATATAGAAACAAATCAGAGAGTAGTTGAGCACAATTAATACCCATTGGAATACCGATCGTCTGCTTAAACACTAGTCCACCAAATTGGACAATTATGTTAGGGACCGACCATTTAAACTTGCAGGGGGGGTATGTTTTTTTTTTTCGTTGAAAAAAAAAATTTTGGACAACACGAGAGTTAGAATATTTTTTTTTTGTCGCGCAAAGCGCGGGATTTTTTTTCCAGAATTTAACATTAGGTTATATGACAAAAACTCTGAATCAGATTTTTTTTTCCTCCACCAAAATCAGAATATTTTTTTAGGAAAAAACCATAACCCTCCCCCTTTTCAAGTTAAATGGTCGTTCCCTTATTAACCAAAGCATCTCGTCCTGTTGAGATATATGCTTCAATGTAGAGTAGCTTTTAACAAAGTAAAGCTTATCTCTTCCAATAAGAAGATACTAATATATTTTTTTTCCATTCTTCTTCGAGAAGCAACGTTGAATCAATACTTTAAGTCTAGATTTCAGTTGCGCGATCTTCGAAAGAGTAAATTCCAGTTTATCTCTACCAAAAGGCCAATAATATACTGAAGAGAAAAAGAAACGCAGGGTCAACATTTTAGGTGATTTAATATGATTTATTCGAATGTTTATTTCAATATCAATATATAAGGATAAAAACACAAATTTAATCAACAAGTCTCTAAAATTTCATTAGATTTTGATCAATAATTCATGAGTAATTGAAACCAATTGAGTAATTGAAACCAATATGTTAAAGTGAAATCGATTAACTCGTCAATATCTCGTATGCCCCCCTCGCGCATCTGTTACAGTCCTGATTCTCCTGTGCATGGAGTTCATCAGAGCATTTATCCTTCTCATGGGGATTTTATACCACTCTTCCAACAAGGCAGCCCTTAATTGGTCGAGAGTAGCTGGGGCATTCCGACGCCCCCTTACTCTCCTGTCCAGTTCGTCCCACAGATGTTCGATTGGGGACAAATCTGGACTGTACGGAGGCCAATCGAGTGGGTTAATGTTATGATTGGCAAGAAAATCTTGACAAACTCTGGCTACATGGAGGTGGGCGTTATCCTGCTGGAAAATTAGGTGATGCTGTTACACAAATGGAACTGCAACCGGCCGGAGGATTTCATCCCTATATCTTACGCCTGTTAAATTACCGGCTATCACAATCAACGGCGACTTTAACCCGTGAGATGTCCCTCCCCAGACCATAAGCGAGCCACTCCCAAACCTATCCCTCTCAAGAACGCAAGCGTCGGCGAAGCGTTCCACACGACGTCGGTATACACGACGTCGACCGTCCGGACGAAAAAGAGTGAACCGCGACTCATCTGTGAAAAAGACCCGTCTCCATTGCCTTATTGGAAATTGTCTGGGACTATGTTCCACCAACCAAACCATACGACGCGCGCGACGTGCACGAGTGAGAGGAAAACCAATGTAAGGTCGACGAGCTCGCAGACCAAACTCGCGCAATCGGTTTCTCACAGTTTTTGGATGAAGGTGACGATTATGATTGCCTACCATAGTTAAAGCGGTTTCAGTGGCAGTAACGTGGCGATTACGCAGGTGGGCAAGACGAATAGCCAGGTCTTGACGTGGCGTCGTTACGCGCGGACGTCCTCGTCGCGGACGGTCGGCAACCCTTCCAGTATCTCTCAGACGATGGACAAGACGCTCTATGGTGGAAGCATTCACACCAAATTGCAAAGCAACTTGTTGTTGCCTTTGACCTTGCATTAGCAATGCAATAGCCTGACCCCTCTGAACTTCCGTCAGCCGTGGCATGATTACAAGAGATTCAAATTAACTTTTAATAGTGGAAAGCGATGTGTATACCTCACGAGTATAAAGTGGTATGACACGATGTGTTGACGAACTTGTTATCATTATTCTGCACGTGTTATTTGCTTTTTATCACTTTCTCTATGTCACATTATACCTTTCACGGTTGAGTAACTTTAGACACCGATTTTAGTGCACACTGACCAAGCCATTCGTCTGCCCAGTTTTCGTAATTTTACGCCACGCAGTTAAAAAATAGGAGCATATTATGTTACCCTACGTTTCTTTTTGCCTTCAGTATACTTCCACCTTCAGCTGATATGTATGATCTAAACTCTATGTTACCTTTACCTTAGCCAATTTTGTCTATCCTATTAGGTCGTTTGCTTTACTTGCTTACAAAGACTTTTAAATAATGTGGCTTTAACCATTGACGTTTAACGTACCTGGTGGAGGTTATTACGGAAACATTTCATATCTACATTTTCATTATCATCCGGGGTCGATATTACATCTGTTGGTGAACTATTAATCCCCGAGAGTATCATCCATTCAATAGTTCGTGTTTCTGCACTCACATTATTTATAAGATATATTTGTTATTACAATTGCAAAATCTAAATAATGTAATTACATGTATTATTAAAACTGTGATTCATCTACCTCTAACATATACAACATAAGCCAATTTTGACTCCCCTGTTTAAGTTCTTTGGTTTCTCTTGCTACGAAAGACTTTTAAATTATTCTGTTTTCCAATAATTTGACAGTGCGCGTCTTTGGTGATTTGTATTCCAAACGAGCGTTGTGTACACTACATTATATATCTAAATTTTTATTTAGTTGTAGTAAATAAACAATTGTGCTGTATTGCACTCATTCTAATTGAAGGCATT
Source organism: Gigantidas platifrons (assembly GCA_002080005.1). Lineage (NCBI taxonomy): Eukaryota > Metazoa > Mollusca > Bivalvia > Mytilida > Modiolidae > Gigantidas > Gigantidas platifrons. Next base: position 287,534 of record MJUT01029448.1, on the reverse strand, counting down.
TCATTTACAAATGTATCATCATAATTTTGGTCTGAATCTTCGGCTTTCTAGTTTCCTTGATTCACTTTTTCAGCATGGTCATTCAAAATGTTTATCTCAGGTATTTCTTTCTGAACACCTTATCAATAGTGCTTGGTCAGATGTCGCCACCTGCCACAATTTTCATATTAAGAAGCAAGGAAAGTACATTTTAGACAGGTTACCATTTTGTCCTCATTTGCGCCTCTGAAAAAACTTTAATTCGATTGCACTATAAATTACAGCCTCTACTGTTCGAGGAAGTGCATATTGTGGATGCGTCTCTCTTTGCATCTTTGAAAACCACCAGTCGATTATGTGCATTCAAGACAGACCGAAATTCGCTTGGACATGCGGTGGCACTTTCGTTGTGACATAATTTGTGCTAAGATCTATTTCAAATGAGGATAACCACTGTCTGTTTCTGGTTTCATGCATTTTCAAGTTCAACAGCCTCTACTGTTTGGATTTATAGAGTTATTGAAGTAAACGATTTATTTCCGCGTGAAGAACATACCACGGAGGTAATAATAATTGTATTATCAGCTGAATCATAGGTAAGAAAAGTTTGAAGATATCAAAGGTGTAATCAGAATCCGTATATCGAATAAGAACAGAAAACACAATGGACAAAAGAAAAAGTGCAAAACGACAAACAACGATCTACAAAATATATACATCAAACTAAAGATCGGGTAACACGAACCCTACTAAAAACCGGGGGTGAACTCAGGTGCTCCGAAAGGGTAAGCAGTTCCTGGTCCACTAGTGGCACCCGTCATGTTGACCTAGTTACAAACCCGGTGATAAGTCATGATTGAGGAAAGGACCAGGAAGTGTTTACGACAAGTGGAACATATCCGTGGCCATTTGTGACACAGATATTCCATAACGGTCAATCAAGTCATGGTGGCGACCGTAAGACTTTCGAAGTGAGGACTTCAAATTAACTAATAGGAACCCTTGGTTCATTAGCTACCTTGTTAGCAGCAACCCTCTATCAAGGAAATCCTGATAGGAACCACAAACTCTGGAATATCGTATCAACTGAGATATATATATCTTCTTGCAATCTTCTAGACTTCTATATATATACAAAATGTATATATATATATATATATATATATATAGGTGCTACTGGAATGTTGCCACATATAAATGGAAAGTTCACAATGGGAAAATTGAACTCATCTCTTTTGTCGTAAAGTTACGTTTTTAACCGCCCCTCACCGTCAATTTTGAGTTGTAGGTCAAGATATGAAGGATTCCTATCTACATTTTACTTCCTGTATACTCGAGGCCGTTTGACAATATAGGACGGTTTAAAATTGAGTACTCAGACTTGGTAATGTGAATTTATTCTTCTAGACATTTTGCATATCTATTGCTAGGTTACAATTGGCGTTTCGAAAAGGCCACTTTTTATATACCTAGTTGACCAATGAAATTAATGTTTAAATGGTATTAACGCCACATTGTTGTGTCTGTCCCACGCCAATGTTGTATGTCGTGGTTTTCTTTTTAATGTTCAGTGAGTTCAGTTAAAATGTGAGGTGATTTTTTATTTTATTGATATTTGTGGAATTTATTGTCATCACTGTTTAAACTTTTTTTTCACAATGAAAGATTGGTGGGAGAATATGGAATCGCATGTACAAATGGCGGAGGATGATACATGTTATTTAATTAGATTCTGGTATATTTTTTCGTTGAATATAGATTCTTTGAAAGTAATACCCGGTATTACTTTGGTCACATTAGTATTGGATTTTTTGGCGTCAGCCTGCTATTGTTGATTTCATTGACAAAACCCCAAAAAAAATATGTAGCTCGAAATATAAGCTCTAGAATATGCAATCTACATTAAGCTTTTCATCCCCAAGACTCGGACACACAAAAACTAATAAAAACCTGACGAGAGCAGCTCTAAATAGGTAACATATTGTTAGAAGTTGTCGTTGGTGTTCTGCTGCAAGACAACATGTCTGGCCTCATCTATTACATCATTTGTTTCCCTACGGCTGTCTTAACTTTTTATTTACGTGTGAAAGAAAACATGCCAAGCACACAATTGTTTCAAGTAAATTAACAGATATATTCTCGGATGCCTTATTCCTTCTTTGTTATCCTTGATGGTCATAAATAATTGATTGGCAGTATTTGGAAACAGTTTTAATAATATTTATAATCATTTATTTCTAACACATATTGGATCATACAAGATAAATTGTTTACCACAGATTATGGCAGACGATCAATCAATATGGTTCAGTATCACCACAGATTATGGCAGACGATCAATCAATATGGTTCAGTATCACAAATATTATGGCAGACGATAAACATATAGTTCAAGGAAAATCAAAAATATGTATTTAGATATAAAAATGGTTACCGCAGATTTAAGCAGACAATAAAAATGCTGATAAAATAGAATAGCAATGAACTCCGAGAATCAATGCATATGACTATGGTTAAATACGACTTCAAACGTGTTATATGTAACGTAACCCCACGCAGCGAAATCTCCAATTAAATACAATAGAGAACATCAAAGCTCTATATAAGGTCATGGCAGGTAGCTTTGAGCTTTGATCATGTAAATATAGCTCAAGTGATATGGCATATATGTGAAGCATTAGATATTTAACGTTGGATTTCTATATGTCACCTTTTCATGTAATATTTCAGAAACGCATTATTCTTTTAATGTCTAAAAAGGTGAATTTGATGTTTGAATATCCTGATTCAGCTCATTACGATCATGTTATGCATCTTAACTTGAATAACAGATGTTCAATAACTACAAAAATAGTAATATTTATACAAACTTGATTTGGAATATCTACTTTATTTGCTAGTAGAAGATAAAATCAGCTGTTCCCTTTTAAATCTGAAGTTCAGTGTTACGAACAGAACCTTACATATGGTGTGTTTTTCTCAGTGTTTTACCCAATTAAAGCATTAACTGATTTATTAGGTTAAATGTCAAACAGTGGCAACACAAACATAAAACAAATGGTGGATGGTGGAAGTTGTTTGTAGGATGGATCATGCCTTATTATACGTTATTTGTGTTTCTTTGGCTATGGTGATGTCCAATGTTTGGCTATGGTGATGTCCAATGCATATTGTGTTGTGTTTTTGTTTTGTTTTTCTTCGTCTTGTGTTCCCTGTGTTGCCGTTCCATCTGGATTGTCTATTTTTTATTGCCCTTTCGGTATTCTCTACCGTTCATGTCTATTAATACACCATAACTAAAAATGCTTCATCAAATATCTTGCTATCGTATGCATCATTTACAATGAATACAGCATGTTCAACAAAATGTCATTCATATATCATCATTAATCATGTCAATGTCAAGATAGTGGGATTATTTCAATGTGTTTGTACAAATGATAGTTTTGATTTAAAAAAAAAAAAAAAAAAAAAGACCGGCAGCACTGTGAGGTAGGATCTATCTCACAAACACAGAACGTGCAACAATCTTTGTATACAAGTAAACTATCTTTCATCGTTAACTAGTTTACTACAGGTAGTAATTTGTCAATCATCTGTTGTATACAAGAAGATCAAACGATCACAGATTTCTGAACCATTAGCAATTGCACAATAAAACAACTATAACAACAATAAACAGTGGTAAATCGTCGGTGTTTAAGTGATTTAGATACTCAATAGATAAGACACGTGTGTTCTCTTCTATGACTTCGTAACAAAAACAATGTTCCATATCGTGATGGCCGCTACGATTTCCGCGTAAAAACCAATGTTCCGTTCGGATTCACTCCCCTTGTTTGTAAGGAGTTCGTTATTTATTTATTGATGTTGTTTATATTTATTTACGTATACTGGTGGCCAAAACAATTTCCATATCAGATAGTGTTCGTGTCTTTTAATAGTAACACGACTCGTGTCACTAGTGGAGTAAGAACTACTTTCCCTTCCGGAACACATGAATTCACCTTCTAGTGTTTTAGGGGATCTTGTTGCTTAATCATGTCATGATGGCGCCCGTAGAATTTTCCAAGTGATGGTTATAACTAATTCCATTAGGAACCCCTGGTTCAGTAGCTTCCTTGTTATTAACCACCTTCTATCAAGATCCTGTTTGAATTTTGCGATGAAGTATATGTTTTGTTTTGTTTGTACTAATGTTGAATCAAGAAGATATCAAAGGGAGGTTATCAGAATCCGTAAATCGAAGAAGAACAGACAACACAATGGCCAAAAGAAAGGAACAAAATGTCAAACAACGATCTACAAAACATACACATTCAAACATGCGGTAGATACAGTTTTCTTAGATGGAAATTATCATGTGCTTGAAAACATTCGTCAACATAGAACACAACGAAATGAACGAACAGTCCATAATACCGAAAAGCGATGCTGACTCCGATCTAATTAATACACTTTTCTGATTTTCATAAAGATCTAACGAAACCCTGCAGCAGCAAATTTCGAGAAAAAATTGAAGTATGAATTGGTGATCCAGTTCAATTTCCCTTGAGTCATTTACCGGTACGGAACAAATGTTCCGCCTACTACCCGAAATACATTATTCGGAAATGCATATCGAAATTGCACCGATTACTATCATCGCCCCGAAGCTATCATCGCCTCGAAGCTATCATCGCCCCGAAGCTATCATCACCCCGAAGCTATCATCGCCTCGAAGCTATCATCGCCTCGAAGCTATCATCGGCTCGAAGCTATCATCGCCTCGAAGCTATCATCGACCCGAAGCTCGGCATTTCGACAATTTAGTGAATACGTATATATCTAAAATGCATTGTGTTTCTGAAATAACTTCATCAGACACACTAAATGTCAAAAGATTGAAAAGCAAAATATTTTTAAAATATATGGGAGCAAGAAAACCAAAGGGTCAAAACAAGATGTCTAAAATCGACTGATGCCTGAGGGATACGAACCTTAGCTAAAATTGACTGATGCCTGAGGGATACGAACCTTAGCTAAAATTGACTGATGCCTGAGGGATACGAACCTTAGCTAAAATCGACTGATGCCTGAGGGATACGAACCTTAGCTAAAATCGACTGATGCCTGAGGGATATGAACCTTAGCTAAAATCGACTGATGCCTGAGGGATATGAACCTTAGCTAAAATCGACTGATGCCTGAGGGATACGAACCTTAGCTAAAATCTACTGATGCCTGAGGGATACGAACCTTAGCTAAAATCGACTGATGCCTGAGGGATATGAACCTGAGCTAAAATCGACTGATGACTGAGGAATACGAACCTTAGCTAAAATCGACTGATGCCTGAGGGATATGAACCTTAGCTAAAATCGACTGATGACTGAGGAATACGAACCTTAGCTAAAATCGACTGATGCCTGAGGGATACGAACCTTAGCTTAATAAAATACTAGTAACCAAGGACGCGACCACAACTGTGTAGATACTGTTCCTCCATCTAACCTTGTCCGTGTTACAGTAGCTCCAATTGATTTCTAAATTGATGCGCCCAGTTAAAAATAAGATACATTAGACTATATAATGTCATGTCTTAACTATGTAGTATTTAAATGATTTTTGAATGATATGATAAATGTGACATTATGTAGGTGCTTGAGATCCAAACCTTTGCCAGTATACAATGAGAAGTGTTCTTAAGTGAGAGGACTTCCTCTGTTTCTTTGCCAGTATACAATGAGAAGTGTTCTTAAGTGAGAGGACTTCTTCTGTTTCTTTGCCAGTATACACTGAGGAGTGTTCTTACGTGAGAGGACTTCTTCTGTTTCTTTGCCAGTATACAATGAGGAGTGTTCTTAAGTGAGAGGACTTCTTCTGTTTGCGCTATATCACTAAGTGCAGCATCTCTTCCAGCGGAGATGTGGTAGGTTTAGTCATATGACATTCCGTATTACAGTCGAGGTATAGAAGGAGAGCAAGCGGGTTTACCCCAGGTGTGTCGATAGTATGTGCGACAAATCAAGAAAATACGAGCAATTACAGATGCAATTTTATTTAGATTGTGTTGACTTCGACAAATCAGATTACAAACCAAACAACTGAAGACATATATACATGTATATACAAATACCCTCGTTGTTATTAATGCTAAAAATTATAAATTCATTATGAAAAACACTCATGAGAAGTCACAGCTTAAAACAAGAAATGTCATATCAGATTAAAAAAAAATATTAAGAAAATTAATTGTTTCTATATGTCAAAGATGTTAAATACTGAGGTAGATATTATATTTGGCATTGTATATATACCCACAGGAACTAAATGTTTGTCATCCCAAGATGCTAATAGTCATTTGGGAAAACAATTCTTAGCATTTTCTAAAAAAAAAAATACAAATCAAATCAAATCATGTCAAACTTTATTGCAGTATAAATCATATATTGGGAGGAATTAAATACACACAAACAGATACAAATTGTGATTTTATCATGGGCATGAATCAGACAAATTAATAGAAAATGATATTTTTATATTGTATGGTATAGAAATTCCTCGTAAAAAGTAAATATTCAGATAAAAGTAATTATTGGTTTGGAAAATATACTAGATTATTTGAAAAGGAAATAGTATGCCCATTTGAAATGAACTGAACAGAAAGGTAGAATTGGATACCAACATAAAAAAAATAAGACATGGAAAAAATAAAGGTACAGCACACGACATTGACATGCCTAGTTCATTGCTATCTTTAAAAAGACATTTTCCATCTTTTAGGAATAACAACATTGATTAAAACATATCTTTAAAAACACATTTCTTGAAAATAAACAGTAAACATGTTGATTCTACGAGCAATATGTCCAGCACAACTAACACATGTCCTTTTGGGAAGGGTTGTACCTCGAAGCGAAGTAACTAATTCTTATTTTTATACCCGGGATTTAGCGTGGGAATTATAATATAATTCCCACGCTAAATCCCGGGTAATTAGCTAGCGCTCGTCACTTTCGTCATTGACGATTGATTTCCGAAAGTGACGAGTATTCCCCGTACCCAATTCGTCACTTGAATTTGCAAAAAAAAAAAATCGTAGAAAAATGTTTGTAACAATCCATTCTTCTGTTTCATTTGCTGATTAAAGCTAATTAGTCCTAGTCACTACAATGACAATTTTATTACATTTTACAAGCCAATCAA
>MJUT01029448.1:239546-253597 GCA_002080005.1 Gigantidas platifrons | reverse complement strand
TTTAGTCTTTAGACTACAGTGTGGAGAGTTAGACAGGGACGAACGATTTAGTCTTTGTAGCAGCTACAATACACCTGCTCTTTTTCAAAATCTTTGGCGTACAAGGAGCGTGACTCTCTCCAAACACGTTACACACTATGGTTCACGGTCAGGCTTTCTGTATTATAACCTGACTCTCTCCAAACACGTTACACACTATGGTTCACGGTCAGGTTTTCTGTATTATAACCTGACTCTCTCCAAACACGTTACACACTTTGGTTCACGGTCAGACTTTCTGTATTATAACCTGACTCTCTCCAAACACGTTACACACTATGGTTCACGGTCAGGCTTTCTGTATTATAACCTGACGGTCCTCATACCCGCCACCCGTGGACGCACTGAGCAGCTATGTGGGTGCGATTCCTGTGAACCTCCACCAGTACCCAGTAAGGTATTAGAATTATCGTTTTTGTGTTTATTAGAACAAAATTATTACAAAATTGGCTACTAGTACTAGTATATGAATTTGTGAAAATGTTAAGTAAAAAAATACGACTTCGTCAATAACACAAACTGTCTTGTTTTTCAAGATATAAGAGAAAACAAATAGTTAACTTGGGACTTATCACCGGGTTTGTAACTAGATTAACACGACGAGTATCACTAGTGGAGCAGGAACTGCTTACCCTTCCGGAGCACCTGAGTTCAGTTCACCCCGGTTTTTATTTGGGTTCGTGTAGCTCGATCTTTAGTTTTATGTGTATGTTTTGTAGATCTTTATTTGTCCTTTTCCTTTTGACCATTGTGTTGTCTGGTCCTTCTTCGATTTACTGATTCTGATTACACCCATTGGTGTCGTCAAACTTTTCTTAAGACGATATAAGCAATGTCTGTTAACAGCCGAACATCTTAGTATTCTATAGACAAAAAAATGCAAATTCAAAAAATTAATTCATTTTTAGTATTGTGTTGACGTTACAGGCTTGTTTGTATACAAGTTATTTACTATTGCTATGCTAACAGTTCATAAGTGCATGGATACCATAATGCAATTAAATAAATGTTCCATAGAATACAACTATAATCAGTATATGAACCTTAGCCTACCATTAACCGATTTAATCATAGCATAAAAATCACATATAACATGTCGATTTTCATTGATGGCTCATGATTCTGACCTTATCGTTATTAATATAGAAGCTTCAAATCCTTTGATGTTCGGAATATAGTATTTATTGAAATAATAAGGTAGATATCTGATTTAGTGCCTGCAACGGATTTCTGGAATAACCTTCATCAGGTACTTTTACAGTCAATAGATTTGAAAGCCAAATAATTTTCGAGTCTCTTGGAGAAAGTAAACAAAAGGATATAAACAGGATAGTCAAACATCGGTTAAGGTTACCTATGTTTGAGGTGGAAGGGGGAAGGTCTGTATTGTTGTTGACATGTAGACTGACAGTTTGTATGTACACACCCATCACATTTCATTGAACCATTGAATACCCCTGCAGTAGAGGACAACGTTTAACAATATATGTTGACATTCTTGTCAACCAATGAAAACTCATCTTTATATTAACCCAAAAGAAACCGGAAATAGGTCTTCCAAACAGTTGTCAAGAAACACGAACGTTTCTAACGTTTTCTAATAGTTGTCCGCTAATCATTGACAGCATGTTGGCGGTAAGCAAACATGATCGATGCATGAATTCAATAGTACACATGTACGGAGATAAGAATATAAACCCTATCATTCTATATTAGTAAATTCTTTAGTATAGATTTCTACCTCAATCATTTTTTTTAATTAAAAAGACGTATTCAACGCCTCAGATTTAATATTCACCGCGGTAAATGTCACGTGTTACTATTTTTGGAACATCGGGAATTTTTTTTTTAGGAATGTTCTATTTTAATCAACCACTGAAAAAAACATAGTTCATTTTCGCATCCGTCAATACAAAAACAAAATGTGGTCTGTAGATGCAGACGTATCGCCGGTGCCCAAAACCAAGATTTACCACTTTGTCGGACGGAACATTAAAAAATATATTAAATGATCAAGATTCAGATAATAGCATGGTGATGTAAACAATAATGTAGCACTACGTCAAGACAGTGGACATGTAACTTTTTTTTATTTCAGAATACCACTATTTCTTCAAAGTATAGAATAAAACAATTACTGTCTTTTGATTATGTAAATGTGTGGATTAATTGACTTTTGAAAACAAATTATATTCACTTCGCCCTTTCGGACTCAGTGAAAATATGTTTTTTCAAAAGTCAATAAATCCACATATTTACCTTATCAAAAGACAGTAATTGTATATTATTGATACTATTAACTTAGTTTATGAGATCTTATAACTTGACGAATTCACAAGACGATACTAATTTGATCCATTACATCTAGAACAAAAATTAAATGAACAACATTTGTGTCCAAGTTCTTCTTTCATCTAACAGGAGGACCCGGGTGGCTCAGTGAGTTAGGTAGTTGGATTACCTAACAACTCATACGAGCCTATCACCAATACGGCGTGGGTTCGCGCCCGGCTTTGAAAATTACAAAAAAGGTGCACTCGACTCGCATCCGCGAGTGATAAAGTTTACCAGTTGCTTGCCCATGGTCGGTGGTTCTCTCCGGGTACTCCGGCTTCCTCCATCACTAAAACTGGTCGCCATGATATAGCTGAAATATTGTTGAAAGTGGCGTTAAACACCAAAAATCAAATCAATCAAACAAATCATCTTATAACTTGATGAATTCACAAGACGATACTAATATTTACGAGGGAATATTCCATTATTTCTAAACAAAAATTAAATCAACAACTTTTTGTCCACGTTCTTCTTTCATCGAACAGACCTGATAGGCTATTAAAGAATTATTGTCTGTACGATCCTGTTATTAAACAGCCCCTGCCAAATAAAAGGATAATCATACCGTGTTTATAACTGACGATAAACATCATATATTATCCTTTAGGCTAATAACCAAATACGTATGTGATTAAGGTAATGTTTGTAAATTCTACAGACTACAAACATTAGAATGGTAAGACAAGTATACAGTATTATCATGTAAAACTGGCTGACGATGGCCGCCTCGCATCAGACCGTCTACTGCCAACGTTATAAACAGTACGATTGAACCAGACATCCCAATAGTGTGATAATATTGTGAGAACTTAAAGTACTATGATATTAAATACATGTGGGGTTTTAGTTGGTTATCATTCAGATGACATTTATGTTAATATTAGGAGGTACCACCGATACCATATGCTTAAAATGTCTATATCATTCTTATCAATTGCGTGTAAAAATCTACTTACATGCACAACATGGCCACCTGAGTATAGAGAGTATTCATTCAATTTTTAAGGCGGCTATAAACAATGATCAACGTACAGTAATTCCTACTTTTGACGATTAATGGTAGTTTCGTTTTCGTGACTGTATTGTACTCTTTCTAAAATTAATTAATTAAGATAATTGATATCAATATGAACAAGCGAGAATGTGGTATTAATTCACTCTGAGAAAACACAATCATTTTTTGACTCTATCTTGACAGATGATGCCACCAGAGCTACAGTAATGGCCAGTGATGTTAATGTTACGGGCATTGTGTTCGGTGCTATATTTGGAGCACTATTTATTATGACATGTATTATATCAGCTGTTAAAGCAGTCAGGTGAGTGGTTTACTTATATCAAAGCACCATTCTGTTTTCTTAAAAAAAATTATTTAAGTGCGAAAATATATCTGCTGGACGGGCATATAATATAATTTATAGCTTGAAATAATTGTTACTGACTTCCGTATACATGTTATTTCATAGTTTATATGTATAAACTGCACAAATTGTTGGTTCTAAGTCTGACATCGTTTAAAGGCCATGTGACCAGTACCGTATAATAATACACCCTATGGATTCTGCTATGGTATGATGTTGTGGTATGTTTATGATGTCAGTTCCGTCCTAATAGGGATGTTGCACAAATTGACATACCTACATTACTCGACGTACGTACGTATGGGGATCGTTTAATAGTAATACATGTACCATTAAGAGTCCATCCTATGTCAATGTATAAGCCATTACAACGATATGAAATAAAATTATCAGTATCTTAAAATCCATGGTCCCTCCAGTATTCCTTGACCAATAAGAATGAACACTACAACATAGCTGAAACACCCAAAATCCATATCGTAATAGCAGCAACTTACGAATGGGTTTTTAAGGTCATGTCCATTATATTCTGCAACTCGTGACAATGCAAATTTCTCCCATAGGTATATTATAAACGTTATATTCTTCTCTTTGCTGAACTCATTCTGTTATTACAGCTAACTTACGTCGTGTATCTATCTATAGCTGAATCACTGTTCATTTGACATGAAACAATCAATCTAACATCGAATCCGCCGAAGCAATGGAAAGTAAAATATGTCATGAATAGTTATTTTTACCTTTTATTTCGCGTCGACCGGAAATCCGAGGTGATCTCTACCGCAGGAGGAATTAGTCAATGGAAATGAATGTTTGAAAATCTTCTAAATTAAAATGGCTATAGCTCTGCGCGCATGATTATTGGAAGTCCATTTGCAAAGTATGTGTTTTTGATGACAGTTAACGTTGCATTATGCTGTCTGTTGTCACATGAAATAGTAAAAAGCGAACATATTTTGAGATAATCTTGATCGAGTACACTCCATGTCAAAAGATTGGAAAGACAAATAAAAAAAAAGTTTTGGTAGCAATAGTTGATTTAACAACATAACTACAGAAATAGTATCATGACAATAGCATAGTTTCAACATTTGATCATGTGCCAAATACATGACAATAACATAGTTTCAACATTTGATCATGTGCCAAATAGTATATAAACATATCCCCATTGTTTTCGTTTCGTGAGTGTTGGAAAATTCAAGATGGTCGGCATTGCAGGACAGTTCAACACTGGAAAAAACTAAATATTTTATTTCTTGAAAACTACTGAGCAGATTGAATCTTAATACCGTATTTAAATTGGCATTGTATTCTTATGGGAATATAGTTTCTACACAGTCTCGCTTCCACAGAAACTGTCTTTTTTCGTAAGCTACTTTTTGAAACTAAAATAATTTTCGATTATTAAAATGTTTGTGCTTTATTTGATAATCTGAAAAGAAAAGATAACTCCAAACACAATTTACTTCTTTGGAACTCAGACCTGATAAAACTGATCTACATACTAACTCACTTTAGTTGTCTTCTTTTTTTTTTTTTGGGTGATGAGGTTCTTGTTATTCTCCAGAAAATCAACTAATAAGCAACAGATCGTCAAGAAATCTCCCTTATTTGTTAATAAGGGTTCTCTCTGAAACCTCCATTACATTTGTATAAACATCTGACGAAAATCATGTTGACGTTAAATAAACGTTAGAGAATATCGAAGAGGCAATCAAAAAGGTACAATCCAGATAAACCAGAAACACAGGGCATATAAGACGAAGACCAACAAAACCAAAAACACAACACGACATGTGTTAGAAACTACTATACATAAACAACATAAATAAGGCATACACACTCCTACAAACAACATAAATAAGGCATGCACACTCCTACAAACAACATAAATAAGGCATGCACACTCCTACAAACAACATAAATAAGGCATGCACACTCCTACAAACAACATAAATAAGGCATGCACACTCCTACAAACAACATAAATAAGGCATGCACACTCCTACAAACAACATAAATAAGGCATGCACACTCCTACAAACAACTGGGACAAAGGCGAACCGAACATCGTTGTATGCGGAAATCGTAACGGACACCACAACACGGAACCCAGAAAGCAAACACACATAGTAGGACAAGATCTAAAACGATGAACAACATGGACCCCACCAACAAACCGGTGTCAACTCAGGTGCTCGGGAAGGGTAAGCAGTTCCTGTATCTTATCACCCGCAGTGTTGCTCATATATACAGTCAAGTCCGGTAATAGGTGTATAACTTAAACTCATTCATTTGTTTGCTACTTTTTTCAGGGATCGAAAACGCATTAAAGAAAGAATAGCAGAAAAAAGACGCCAACGACTTGAACAAAGTGCTTATGACAATTATTCTGAAATTGCAAATGGAGACCAAAATGTATCACTTCCAAATATATCTATCGAAGTTCAATTAAACCAAAGTCCTGTAAAATCAAAACGTGATCACAAATCAGCATCGAAATGTTCAGAAACCTTACAAACATCACCTGTTCGATTAAACGTTCCTAAAAACAATACACGGGAAACTTTGCCTCCTTGGAACTATATACCAAACAACAAGGCTACTAAAAATGTTATACGACGGAACTCTTATGATATGGCTATAGGACGATATACCGTTCTCTGCAGCAAATACGGCGGTGAGCCTGCCGTTAATGGAACAAACTCATACACTGTAGCGTATGAAAATAGTGCATTCAACTGCGATAATACTTCAGATCTTGTTTTATAATTAAGACCATTAATAAAATAAGTGTATATATATGATATAGATAAACGACATCTATCATCACATGAACATTGTATAAGATATACATTAGATAAAGCCAACAGTTTTATATACATATACTTAATAAGTATGGCATTACATAGATGAAAATCGTATTTCTGTAGGCAATATACCATTAATGTTAACTCTATGCTACGTAGAAAAAGAAAATGAGAGAGAGAAAAGAAGTAGCATGATTTAAAGAAATCAAAAGAGTTCAGAAATATGGTTTATAATAATTCGATACCTGTTTGATTATATATTTTAGTATTTAATATTATCATAATCATTTTTTATTCATTTTTACTCTGCATAGTTGATTTTAAACTCCTCATGTTTCAAATTAAAAAAGCTTGTCTTCCGAATTTTAATCAAGTTCATGACAGCATTCAACTGTGATAATTCTTCAGGTGTTGTTTTATAATTAAGACCGTTCATAAAAATGATATTATGTTTATGATATGGATGCTAGACAATAGCATCTTTTCCTGTGGTATATTTGATATGCATCATAATAGTTTGACAATTTATACATATAATTAATGAGTAAGACATTAAAGAGTGGAATATCGTGTATATCAAGGCAAAACACAACTCATGTTACGTGTTTTAATCAGAAAAAAAAACAAAAAAACAAAAAAGCTAACAAACAAAAACATGTTCATGTTATGTTTTAAGCTGTAAAGAGATTAAAAGAGTTCCAGTAAAAACGTAGATATCACAGTTAGTGCCCACGCCACGTTTCTGGAATAACCTTCGTCAGGTGCGCTCAAAGTCAAGAGGTTGGAAAGCCAAATAATTTAATAAAATACTTTGTTAGCAAGAAAGTCAAACAGGATAGTGATTTTCAGCTAAGGTCACCCATGTCTAAAGAAGGTGAACCTTAGTTTTGATTGCTATATAATATCATTATTGGGGAACTGCAGATTTCAATAATAAATCTATCTTATAAACCATGACAGTGCTGAAACACTGACTACTGGGTGGGAGATACCCTCGGTAATTAATAGTCCAACAAAGCAGAGGTATGAACCCAGTGATAGCAGGGGCGGATCCCTAAAATTGGGAAAAAAATATGATTTTTTTGCGTAAAATCGTGATTTTTCACACGAAATACTTTTTTGCGTAAAATCGTGATTTTTCACACGAAATACCCCAAAAATGTTCGCGCCTCCCTCCGCTCGGCGCGATTTTTTTAACTGTACCCCCCCCCCTAACTTGAAATCCGGGATCCGCCCCTGGATAGTAATAAAATGATAGATGTCAATTGTAGTGTGTATTACGTGTTTCTCGAATAACATTCATCAGGAACTCTCACAATATGGTTATAATACTTCCATACCTGTTTTATTATATATTTTAGTGTTTATAATATTTTCTCCCATTATTACGGCATTTTAACCCCGCTGAACCAGTGGTGGAAAAATCTGTAATCCTCTAGAGGATTAAAATGTCTCGTGCCTTTCCCCGCATCAATTTCAAACGCATTAATTTCAAATTTTGAAATAAAGTTCGTGTCAAATAATGGGAGAAACAAATTCTCCTTCAGTTGCCATTGTGGGTTACGATATTTCTCCACTCTCGAGAGTTAAATTTAAAATTTTAACCACTCGCCTGACGGCTTGTTGTTAAAATTTTTAATTTAACTCTCTTGAGTGGAGAAATATCGTAACCCACGGGCAACTGAAGGAGAATCTATATATCATAGTAATTTTTTATGTCAACTGAAGGAGAATCTATATATCATAGTCATTTTTTATTCATATTTACTCCACATAATTTATTTTAACCTTCTCGTGTTTCAAATTTAAAAACTTTGTCTTCCGAATGTTAACCAAGTTCATGACATCATTCAGAATGACTACTAGAGATCCACATATTTTGTCTTACAATTTATTAATATTTATCAATTATGTAGATTATATTGTAGTAAATTTTGCTGTTTTTCGATAAAGACATGAACAGTTTTATTAACGTTTTCTTTATTACAAAAATGTTTCCCAAATATTTAAGCTACAGATATCCTGGTGTTAGCGGTTTTCGACGGTCTAACACACAGATATTACTATCTCGATAGATTAATCAGAATCATTTATAGAATGAAAGGGTGGTCATTTGTGTCTTAATGTACTACAGTTTTGTATATAAAAAAAACTATTTTCTTGTTTTGCTGTTTCAAAATAAAAGAAGGGCGGTTTTGCATAATATCATGTAAGAGCATGTGCAGCTTGCACGGTATTCCACAGAAATAAATTGAATGATTTGCACAACTCATGTACAGGAATGTCGACAATTTTTAATTTCAGTAATAAACATTTATGTTTAAGTGAACAAGTGGATGATTGACTAACTAAAGCCAAATGAGCGATTTTTAAGCTACATCATGGCGAGAAATGAAGTCTTTTTATGAAAATGTCATTTTTTGTATTAGACCAACAAGCTGGTAGGTTGATTTTTACACTGCTATCTCCCTAAGGGTAAACATATCGCTCGTCTTTGTGTGTAGCGATGAAGCAGCTAATACTGATTGTTTAATCTTGTTTGATAGAGCAGGTCTCGAACCCACGATCTACCACACTCGCGGAAAGCACGCTAAACATTTAAGTACCGGTACGGTTTCATTCTTGTTTTAAACCACGACTTTTAAGTGTTATTCATCTTTGTAAATTAATGTATTAAAACATGAGAACGTCCGTATCTGTCCACTTCACCGCAATGCGGCCTTCTGTTTTATAATATTTGTCAGTATACAGAGAATAAAGAACTAGTGGTGTATCGACTTCTTTCTATGTGATTGACAATTCAGTACAATCAGTTATACCATTGTAACTTGTCACATACACCGTCTCAGATTTATGACATGAACCAACAAGGCAAGGGTTTTTTTTTCCTCCTTGATGCAACCATATTCCCTAATGACAATAAGATCTCCGAGATATCTTATCAATAACGACATGTTTTTACCTGAGAGAAGAAATTTTATAAAATCTCGAATAGTCTTTCCATCAAACACAAAGGATTTGAATCTACGTTCTCATTCTGCTCTTTTGTATAATTTTGAAGGTCATTTTTATCAACAATACCAGCAACAGTGGTTGCAAACTAACAGCAAGCATATAATTTTGGACATGCATACTTTCTGCATTGATAAATTGCAACATTGTCTTGCTTTTAGATGTTTTTTTTCTGAAAATGTCAAATTAGGGAGGGATTCACTCCTAATGTCTTCGTTATTCTCATAGTACCATCTTCGCGTAAGATGAATGCCATCACTGAGCCAGTTGAATACGACAGAACCTTTTCAACAGTTACCTTATCTCGGCCACGTGGTGAAAGTAATCCACGACAGAGAACTAACTCACGGGTTATGAGTTACGGTTACGGCGTTTTAACACCAGTTCAACAATATTTCAGCCATATCTTGGCAGTCAGTATTATTGGTGGAGGAAACCGGAGTATTCGATGAAAACCACCGGCCTGCCGCAAATCACTGACCTTTAATGCATAATGTTGTTTCGAGTACACCTCGCCATGAGCGGAATTCAAGCTCACAACTTTAGTTGTGATAGGCACTGATTACATAGGTAGTTGTAAATCATCCAACTATCATACATTCACGACCACGACGGCGCATCACATTCATTTTGTCACCAGAAAGACAAATAAGTTTTGTTTTTCTTGTCGTGTATTCGAAGGACTTTAAATTTGATCTTTGAATATGGATATAAAATCTGCGAGATTGACCATATGACAAAGACCCATCCACAAAAGAGTTCACAACTTTTTATGTATTCATCAATATAATTCAACAAAGAATGTTGACCTTCTAAAGATGTTTACTTCCCGGTGGAAACTGAGGCTTATAAGATAAAAGTGTAAAGAAATTTCAAAATGGTTTGTCATTTGACTGTTTATTGTCTATCAAATCAAATGTTCTTCATCTCATTCCATTGCAGCAGGTTTTCTTTCTTTATGAGACACACCCTCTCTAATCCATATGAAATATATCTCACATTTCAGAGCTTAGAATGACATTACGTCAGGAGTTATCGTTCTTGGCGTTATCGTATTTCTGGCCAGTTTACAATAAGCCTTGTTTATACTATCGTTCTTTCAATATTGATTATTATCAAACTTATTCTGTATTCGAATTCAATCAGTAGCAATTAAAAGACAAACAAGGTCTGCTGTGAATTTAACTACACCGGGTCCTTATAAATATGAAGTAACGAAAATCGAATCAATACAAAACATCGGGTAAGCAACGAAATATATATGAGAAAATAATACACAGTCTGAAAACAGTCAAAACAACCAAAGTTTAATCAATCACAAACATAAGATACAAAAAATGTAAATATATTTGATGATTTTATATGAAGTAATAAGGAGTTGTGGTATTTAACCCCACTTTCTACAATATTTCAAGTAATAGGTAAATACTATTAATTAAAACAATTACTGTAGAATGAGTATAACGTAAGGGCTGGTATCATGTATACAATACGAAACAAAATGTATTATGCTCTTACGATATCGCTGAAATACCATTAAAGTTGGCGTAAAACATCTTCTGTGATGTACGATCGATTACGTCCGACATTGCGAATATGAAAAAGACTTTGTAATTGCACTGGCTTGTTTTTGCATGCATAATGTCCTGTCGAAAAATATGCCGAGGTTTTTAACAAAGGAAGCATTGATTACTATGATACTATAGTTCCATCGAAAGAGAGACAACATTCTGAAAGTTCCTTCTCACGGTGTTTCGTGCAAATACAAACGTTATGCTTTGTTCTGGTTTAAGCTGAACATAGTTAAGCTCATCCACACACTGACGTCTGATAAACAAGTCTCCAGGCGTCTGGACATATTTTCCCAGTTATCAAGTGGTATAATTACAAGCTACACTTGGGTGTCATCGGCATAACTCTGATGACTAAAATTATGGCGTCTGTAACTTTCACTGATTGGTTTTGCAAAAAATACACTTACAGGGCCCCAAGACAGAACTTTGCGACACGCTGCATTGAAGATGCATTGCATTCGACACTGCTGAACCAACAGCGACACGTTGAGTTCGGTGATTCAAATAGGACTTCATCCACATCAAAGCTGTGCTATGTCGTCTTAACAGCACTATAGACCCCAGGCAAAACAGTGCACTGGGACACCTACACAACCACTCACAGGAATAAAAATATAAATGGTTGATAAAATTAATCGTATATTTATTGTATTTGTACGTCCAATAGTTTATTGCTTAAACATTAAATAACATGCCATACACAACATACCTAGATTAGCATGGGACCCCTATGCTCGTCGGGACGCCGGGGCCTGAGTGGCTCAATGAGTTAGGTCGTTGGATCTAACAACTCCTACAAGCCTTTCACCAATACGGCGTAGGTTCGCGCCCGACTTTGTAAATTACAAAAAGGGTGCACTCGACTAGCAGCCGCAAGTGATAAAGTTTACCAGTTGCTTGCCCATGGTCGGTGGTTCTTTCCGGGTACTCCGTTTTCCTCCACCACTAAAACTGGTCGCCATGATATAGCTGAACTATTGTTGAAAGTGGCGTTAAAACACAAAAAATTCAATCAATCAACAAGAAGGAATATATTCTCTGTATAATTTTGTCACAGATAATTTTAAAGAGTATAATTTAGATAGTGAATATTGCCTTAATATATATACAATGTAAATATTTTGTATGTGAAAGCGGAGACATATCTGATAGAAGCGGTGCCTATATCATTCTTTTAAAATTAAAAACTATTTTGTTCACTTCGAGCTAACATAATATTCGCCGAAATACACATACTTCAAAATGTCCAAATGAAGATTATCAGTTTTACAGTAACCGTACGCAGTGCGGGCTGATGTATGGGCACAATGGGCAGTTGCCCGGTGGTCCCACGATCCAAATGAACCCAATAATCTATGTATGTTGTATACCGCATGATTTTTAATGTTTAAACGCTGATTTTGTTGGAAGTACCAATACAAGAAATATATGTTTAATTTTATCGACCATTTACAGTTTTATTTCTGTGAGTGTTTGTATAGATAGGGGCCTCAGTGCACTGCGTTGACCGTGGCCTATATTGCTGAAAAGACGGCACTGACCGTACGTCATTCATCATAAATTTACACTTCATGAACATGTATCGGTTGTACATAGCATGGTATATACCAATATTGCTTATGTATGCTGTTTGTATTAATTGATATTTTCGTAATAAAACCCTTTTCAAGCCTTATGACGTAAAAGACCATACTTTCATTTTACAGACACCGGCGTCTACTACACCCTTTTAAATATTTTTTTATTGTTGGCTTTCTGATACTGTTACTATAGTCACAAAACTGGCGTGGCCCACAAGTTCATCCTAATGGCATGAACCCTTGGTACTTCAAGTAGTCATACTATTTCTTTATTTGAAGATACATTTTATTTCCCCCTCAATTGTTAGAGGGATCAATACACACAAGGGGCGGAACCAGGATTTCAAGTTAGGGGGCACACTTAAAATAATCGCTCCGCTCGGCGCGAAAATTTTTGGGGTATTTTGTGTGAAAAATCACGATTTTACGCAAATTTTTTTTTTCTCAAATCCCACCCCTGGATCCGGCCCTGCACACCTAAGACTATGGCTTTAAACTAGTGGTGAAAACGTTAGTGTTGGGTTTTTTTCTATCTTTTTTGTTATGTAATAATATACATTTATTGCATGCTGGTGAGGGAAATATGAAAATGTATTCACCCAAGAGTATATTCCCTGAGGGCATATTGTCATATTGTATATGGATATGCCCCCTGTGGGCCCTTGATTGGTGAATCAATAAACTTATACTTATACTTATACTTATACTTATACTTATACTTATACTTATAATGGTTGATACCACCCGCGTTACTGTAATAGTTAGCCTTCAATGTTTGCACTGTTCCTAGTCCAACAATAAAGGAATCCATACATTTTTCTCGTAATTTTCTATTCTACTTCATGTAACTGTCCAGTGGATGTCATAGGGGATAAAAGATATTTTTGCCATTAATTTCAAATACTTCCCTCCTTTCTATGTAGGCGGCCTACTCATAAATATTAAGGGAGATAAATCCTATAAGTTTATGCTACAAGAAGCTAATTTTCATAGGTAGCTAATTTTTATAGCTCCGCCGTATGAAAATTAGCTACCGGTAGCTAATTTTCATGAGGTAGCCAAAAATATTACGACACCGGTATCACTGTGACCGGTATATGTAAGGCATAATTTTTTCCTGTTGAAATTATATCCGGTGGAAAGAATTGAACATTAAATTTTATGTCACGGTGAAGTGTTGGAGTGGAGTCTTGTCGTGAAGTGTTGGAGTGGAGTCTTGTCGTGAAGTGTTGGAGTGGAGTCTTGTCGTGAAGTGTTGGAGTGGAGTCTTGTCGTGAAGTGTTGGAGTGGAGTCTTGTCGTGAAGTGTTGGAGTGGAGTCTTGTCGTGAAGTGTT
>MJUT01029448.1:202766-213141 GCA_002080005.1 Gigantidas platifrons | reverse complement strand
TAGAACTTACATTCAATAAAACACCTATAGGATATCTTCCACAAATAATAAGAAGTAGAACTTACATTCAATAAAACACCTATAGGATATCTTCCACAAATTGTATTGTGATATTGCTTTAGATAATCAGTAAACTGTGCTGGATTCAAATTTTCAATTATATCCATTCCCTGAAAACAAACAAAAACAATCTGTCATACTATACAATTACTGCACTTGAATGAGATCAATATGAGGTTTTATGGAGCAGAGTACAACAATATTGAACGAGGCAAAGTAATTGTTTTATTACATAAGGCTCTATATTTTTTTTTTTTATTTTGAACAAATTTCAAAATGATAAAATTTTGAAAATTTCAANGTTTTATTACATAAGGCTCTATATTTTTTTTTTTCATTTTGAAAAAATTTCAAAATGATAAAATTTTGAAAATTTCAAAAAGATTTAAAACTTTGATCATTTTGAAATTTTGAAATTTTTTTAAAATTTTGATATTTTATGAAATTTTCTAACATTGATCAGCAAAAAGAAATTTCTGTGCAATAAAAAACCATATTGCACTCTCGTGCCACATAATTTAATTCACTGATTTTGCACGAGAGTGCAATATGATTTTTTATTATATAGATAGGTGTGAATTATGGGGATTTATTATATAGATAGCTATGAATTACAGAATTTTCCGAGTTAAATAAAAACGATAATTTCACTCTCGCTATATTTCGTGCCATTTCGTTGTCAGAACTACTTTTCCAACAACGAAATGGCGCGAAATATAGCGAGAGTGAAAATAAAAACGATAATTTCACAGTGAAATTATCGTTTTTAATTAACTCGGAAAAATCTGTAATTCTACGCTACACACGTAATATAGTGCAATTAAACTTTTTTTATATTCAATTTGATTTGAAACATTTTTTTATCTATATAATAAATACTATAACTAATTAACGAGTTGCATTATCAAAAATATGTCACTCATGACCAAATAACGTTGTAACTCACTCATACGCTGCGTACATTCGTGAGTTACTGCGTTATTTGGTCATTCGTGACATATTTTTGATAATGAAACTCGTCAATTAGTTATAGTATAATTATCTGTGAAATAAATTCCGGTATTTTCACATGTGAAAATATCAGTTTTTTCCCACAGAAACTACTTTAAACAACTATAAGTGTGGTGATTATGTCCCTTGTTGTGTTACAGTGAATACACATACAATTGTAAACTGAAAAAATTCCACGAAATGTCATTGACGACTTTGACACATAACCAACATGACGTCATTGATGTCATATGAAGACTTCCAGTTTGAAACATAAAGATTATACGTTATTTGGCTTCGTGTACGCTTCAATTTTGATCAAATTTAACTAAAGTAAGTTTTCAAGGTAAGCATTTTACTTATTTTTGTGTATTGTTGTAAATATGGCATGTAGAATTTCACATTTTCAAGATGGCAGACCGTTCCAGCTGAACCCCTTAGTATCATTGTTTGTAGATTCACACGTGTGGATTGGAATGAAGTATACAAATAACAAAAATAATATATCAGAAATTTTCAAAGTCTATATAATAAACAGTATAACTAAATCATACATTTTGAATATTAAAATAAGACCACACGTGACCGAATATGCATTAACGATTAAACTCGTATTTAATCCTTATGCGTACTTCGGTCACTCGTGATCTTATTTTGATATTCAAAATCTACGATTAGTTATACTATATTTATTGCACAGAAATTTCTTTTTGCTAATCAATATGTTAGAAAATGGAATGTCACATGTATTGCTTCTGGCCAATAGAAAAACAGTAAAATAGAGCCTTATGTAATAAATATAGATTCTCCTTCAGTTGCTCGTGGGTTACGATATTTCTCCACTCAAGAGAGTAAATTAAAAATTTTAACCACAAGCCGTCAGGCGAGTGGTTAAAATTTTAAATTTAAGTCTCGAGAGTGGAAAAATATCATAACCCACGAGCAACTGAAGGATAATTTGTTTCTCTCATTATTTAACAAGAACTTGATTTCAAAATTTGAAATTAATGCGTTTGTAATTAATGCGGGGAAAGGCACGAGACATTTTAAGAGGATTATAGATTTGTCCACCACTGGTTCAGCGGGGTAAAAACCCTGTAATAATGAGAGAATAATATATATACAGTTAAACCTGTATAAAGAGGTCACCTAAAAGTGGTCTTTTAAGACAGGTGACCTTCTAAAAGAGGTTCATTTCATAGGAAATTTTCTATGACAAGTCAAGACAAAGTTGACCTTTTAGTACATGTGACTGCTAAATAGAGGTGATTGTGTAGGCAGGTTGACTGTATACTATTGTTGGTTTGCTTTGACAGAATGGATTCATAGGCATAGCCCAAGATTGTGAGATGCCATGAAAAGTCCATTTCGAGCAATACAATAGTCTGTTTATCAAGGATTTGTCAAGATAATGTCAGTGATGTCAATATAATATCAAAAAAGAAATGAATGATAATATGTTTGTATCACTCTTGTCAGTTGATAATAGAAATAATTGTGTGTAAAGATCAAAGGGAAGATTTATAAATCATTGATAACAGTACAGTGTAACCTGTCTAAACCAAACCCTGAATAAACAGGAATCCTGTCTAAACTAAACATTCAATAATGTGCCAGTGGAAAAAAATCTTTGTTAATTTAACCTGTGTATACAGAACACCTGTCTATTCTGAATACAAAAGCCAGTCCTAATGAGGTTCAGTTTATACAGGTCTCACTGTATACATATTTGTTTTTGAGCAGGTAATTATTTTTAGTTTTACTATTATTGTGAACAATGTAACAATTGTCTAACAGCCAAAAAAATATTTCATACATAAACTTGTTGGATTCTGGCCTTACAAGAAAATTACATATTATATTACTTCTCTGTTAAACAAGAGCACCGCCCACGGGTGCTGGACGCTCGACTTTTTCGTATCTGATATTAAACTGCAAGCAATTTACATAATTATTGAGAAATTGCAAAAAGGGGGAATAACTCAAATAAAATGCTGGATGGAGTTGTCTTCTCTTGTCAACAGATTGGAGTCAACACTTTCAACAAGTGTATTGAGTTTCAAGATAATAGCTTTGATAGTTATTGACAAATTTTAATTATACTAAAAAAATATCCCTAATTTCTATGTACTATGTCAAAACAAGGACAGATAACTCTGGATATGCAAATCACAGGGTCATCTGCCTTGTTGAAATTGGTTCCTCTTTTGATAGTGAACAAGTATTCCAAGTTTCAAATGGATACCGTTGATAGTTTTTGAGAAATGGACTCGGACAAAAAACTTAGCTGAAAACTTAACCGACCCAGACGCCGGAGTGACGACAGAAGAAGAAAAAGTCGAGCTAAAAATCATTTTACATTTTAAATTTATGTCGTTGAACAATTACAAAGGAATGAAAAGAACAGTAAACATTGATTCAGTATTTACTCTTTTTTTTGTGTCAGTTGTCTACTTCATTAGAACCAAATGATATGTATGAAGATAAAACCTACCATTCTATCTAATGCTTCTATAGACTGCCATATCTGGCCTAAAGATTGATCATGGTATGTGTAATGAAACCTTTGACCTGAAAATAAACACAAACAATCACTAATACATTAATCATTGGATCATAAATCAAATGTATCATAAAACGAAGCTAAATCTGCCAAAAACTAGAGGTAACTGCTGGACGAAGGAGTCCCGCTTTGATACATAAATGGAATAACTTAACTGTCCGCTACACGGGACTAATACCCCCCGCGTCCTCATCATCTTAACTGAGCCAAAATATATTTGGAACACAACTTTTAGACTCATAATTCTTGCAACATCGGCACATGTGGATCAAACAACATATAAACTTTCATAGACTGCCAGAAGAGTTGCAAGTCCAAAGAAGCATAACAGGGGTAAAACTCAATGGACTGGGATATCCTACTAATGTGCACATCTTCATATTAGGATCTTGCAATGTACAAAGTTTCATGAACTTCTGATTAATCATGTAGGAGAATCCGCGATGACAAAGTGCATACTGAATTGTCTCAAAATTTCTAAGTCCAAAGAGGCATAACAGGGGTAAAACTCAATGGACAATAAAATCCTTTATACTGCAAAGTTCACACATCATGATCTTAAATTCCACAAAGTTTGGTGGAAATCGGACAAAAGACTTGGAAGTTGGTCTGGACAGACGGACGGACAGACAGACCGATTCCTATATACCCCCCAAACTACATTTGCGGGGGTTTAATTACTTAAATCATACTGTTGTGGAAACTTTGTTGCCATTTTCTAGTGATTTGGTTGGGCATGTAAACTAAAGATACACCTAAAGCCATTTCATTTATCTGGTGATATATGATCTGTTAACTAACCAATGAACATTTATGTACCGTTGGGTTCACTTAGGTGTGTAGTTTTTGAACAGAAGATATTGAAACATTTTGCCATTTGGTCATGTCAAACTATTACCAACAACTGTGGAAATCTTTGAATTCTGATCAACATAAAAAAACAGAAACTTTGGTGAGGAACATACAATCAACATTAATTATAAGCATGTTTGTTTTCAAATGATTTAAGAGTATTTAGAGAAGAATATATTTAAAACATTTGTTTTCCATCGAGTAGGTCCTATAATAAGCTATATGTTGTGTGGTTTCAGACATCTTGAATTTCCAACCTACACATAAAAGGGTCAACTTTTTAGAGGATCGTACTAGGAAAATTCTAGCCTAATACCATAATACTTTCAAATATATTAGTGGTTTTAGAGAAAATTTCTTAAATTTCTTTCATTGGGGGGTGGGGGAGGGGTGGTCAAACTAGTTAAGGTTATTGACTTCTGACCATAACCATTTTACCTCTGTTGACTATCACAAATGTTTTAAAGGACTATTCACAACAGATTACTGCCTTGTTACATTTTCATTCCTTATAGTCTAGAGAAGCAGATTTACATGCAAGATGTTTACAGACAAAAAGTCATGATTGTACCTCACTTGGTCCAGGTTAGCTGAAAATCAAGTGTGTGATGTACATTGTCTATGACAGGGTCACAAATCAAAAGTTATAGTTAATCAATCATGCTAACGTGTAAGATTTCATTTGAGTAAACTTGAATCTCAATTCATAATACTGTAAATTCAGAGATTAATGCGATGTTTTTATTATTAATGCGAAAAATGCGACTGGTCGGCAATCGCAATAATTAAACCTCGCATTTTTAATGTTCATTTTATTGACCAGTTTGTTTGGATTTATCTCCCTTTTCTTACACAGGTAAGATCGACAGGTGCATGATTACTGACACCTAGAAAGCGGTGAAGCGTGTACATGTTTATTGATTGTTTTGATTACAATTTCCTGAGTAAATATGTCTAGGGACAAAATAAAGTGTGTATTTAAATATCTGTGTTTCAAAATAATGACTTGTCAGTTTCATTCGATGTTTTTTCGTCATAAGGGTATACGTAGATCAAAAATATTTTAGTTTCTCATCGATCTAATTATATTAAAACTGTGTTAATAAATGCCCAATTTTTATTTTATTTTATTTTGGCACGGACCTCAGGTGTGTAGTGGTTATTGATGGTTTTTCTTTTAACCCCACGTTTGATGGTCATGGTTGTTTTGTCGGTGGCAAGGGCATTGATGATCTCGGTATTAGCAGCTTCTTTGCTTGTAGCTTTAGCAGGGTCTGGTAGACGTAAGACAATGTCATCTGCAGCGCGTTTCTTAGTGACAAACTTTCACATAGACATGTTGAAACATTAATGATTGCTCCCCTAAAAATTCATCTATTTATGGCAGTTTTTTAATTTCTAATTACTGTATAGTTAATTGAGCAATATTTTATTTTAAAATATCACTTTGAAAAAAAGCCGACTAAAATTTGTTTGTAAAACTGAGCTTGTTCCGATAAAAGATTCATACAAGCCATAATTCTTTTAAACTGCCGTTTTTGTTTACTTATTTATTTTGTACACTTCAATTGATCTTTCCTTGAAATTTCATTAACCTTTATATCACCCAAGTCAAGCCCCAAGCCTTCAGATGTTCAATTACTGTCGACTTGGCACGTGACTAAAGTTCACCTGTTACAAAAGTTTCTAGATCCCCACAAGCACGCTTTGATCGATAATACATTTCCAACTTGTGGAAAGCTTTCTAGATTCTCAATCACGTAAAAAATGTGTGTACAAAGGCCAAGAGGGAAATGTGTATTCAGTTTAATTAAGAGTAAACATGACAGTGTCTTACAAGGGGATAAACAACATACAAATACGAAAATGAAAACACATGTTTAGATAAAAATTTACATTGATTTTTTTCTTCTTTATCTTGGCACGTCGCAATAATTAAACCTCACAATTTTGCCGACGGTTGAGGAATCGCAATAATAAATGCACGCAATAATTTCTGAATTTACAGTAACTTTTCATGCCAAATAAAATGTATGCCTAGATTTTTTATAGCTGTCTTGTCTTTTTTTTATGTCCAACAATTACATTTAATAATAAATGGGACAGGTTGCACATTCAAATGCCTCTACAAAGTGAGATGTACAACTATACTATGTGTGAATATTTCAAGGATGAGGGCTAGTAGTTTTTCAATTTCTCTGTGCATCTCAAATCTGCCCTGATAAGAGAGGTGGCCTTTGGTGGGAATTGCCTTATAATAGGGGGACTATTCTACAAAGTTACAAAGAGTACTAAATGATACTTTACCCCAATGACAGAAGTCAGATGATATGACAAAGAGATTCTCTGGATCTGCCAGATATTTAGCAAATATTTGTCCATAATTCTGTTCTTTATCTGTTGATAATGATCCTACTAGTACAGGAATGATTGTGAAGTGGCCTTGCTTCCTGAAAAGTCAATGAATAAATTAATGGAAAAAATGAGGCTGCCCTTTGTAGAGTAATTTTTATATAGAGGTGCCTTTTTAAGGCAGGTTTGTATCTATAAATATAGAAAATATTCACCATACAAAAATTCTAATTGATTTAATGTAATTAGTGAACCTTTCATGACAAAAAGTAATTTGAAAAATATTACAATTTTGGTACCATTTAACATAAATTAAATACCAAAAATCCTGGACAATGTCCTGGTTGCCATTTCCCTTTCTCATACAGTAATTGTTTACAAGGTGGTTAACTGTTCAAGGTTTTACCTGGTAAGCTTGTTTGTTCTGTAATTAACAGTATCTTGATATCTTGTTTATTGTCAATTTTGTGATCGGATTCAAGTGCAAATTTGGTAATCTGAATGTATTCATGGATGAAACTTCTGGACTATGATTATGACACTTTAATTTCCAAAATGATAAATAGTAAAATACAGTAAAATGTGTCAAAATGTTTATTTTTATTTTGCATGTTAAACATTTAATTTTGTAACCAGTTTACACCTATTAAGAAGCTTAACTACAACTACAAGATACACATATGATTATTTTTCCAACGGATCAACATATACACAAGGAAAACATTTTCAGGAGAATGGAGAACATGAACTTAAATCTCCATGAAACAGTCTTGAAGCAACAAAACACAGAAATAAATAGCTGCAAAAATTCATTGGTTTTCATTTGGTCTTGACAATGTTTTTCACATCTGTATCTGTAGCATTACTGCTATGTGCTAAGAATTGGGTATAGAAGTCTTAAATGAATGGTTTTATTTCAAATGTCAAAGGATCTCAGTTGAAAATGTCACTCAGTGTTTGCAGATTTTTTGGAAATAATGTTATCTTCAGCCCTGTCTTCAAGAATATTGTAATTATCATCAACCCTGCCTTTGTAAATGATATTAATATCAGTCCTGTCACTGGAAGTGATATTATAAGCAGTGATAGGGAAAGATTTTTACTAAATGGGCCCATGGCCCCTTCCTCAAAATTTCAATGGGCCATTCAGAAAATTAATGGGTCATATCAAAAACCCAATGGGCCATTCTTTACATGCATTTTTGTTGAAACAAGATGTTGCATGCTACGTCGTGCTAAGAATACCCCCACTCGTTCATTTGTAAGTCGCACGGTAAACATGAAGTAGATGTACAGTAAACCTGGAAAGGGGAGACACGGTACAAGTCACCATGCCAAAGTCATATATCAAATATAAAATCATTTCTTCCAGTAGAAGCTGATATAACTGTTACGAAAGTTTTCATTACGGCAAACATGAAAAATTCTAAGTCGCACTATAAACAGGAAGTAGATGTACGGTAAACCTGGAAAGGGGAGACATGGTACAAGTCACCATGCCAAAGCCATATATCAAATATAAAACCATTTCTTCCAGTAGAAGCTGAGATATCTGTTACGAAAGTGTGAACGGACGAGTGGAGGTATAAAAAGTGTGTTTTCAAGTTCTAGCACTTCCTTTTGTTTTTCTGAGTGTGTTTTAGTCTGCTTTCAGTTAAACTTCAAAATAGATGTCAATACTGAATAGTCATGAGTCACAGTGTGTTGTACAAAGCTGTATGCTGTTACCATCATACATACACTCAGAAAACTGTCAAATTGTGGTGAATTTTCATCAAGACATGTTGACAGTAATCAGAAATTTATGAGTTGATAAAGATAATTAATTGGTAATACTGATCTACACAGGTGATAGCAGATTCACAGATGAACTGTCAACATGTCTTGATGAAAATTCACCACAATATGACAGTATTTTCAAGAAGAAGAAAATGCAGAGAATAACAATTTTTAATAAACAATTGAAGAACCTGTCACATTTATTATAGACAGTATAGAGTCAGTCAAATTGGTAAGAGACAAAGCTCCTATTATTGTCATTCTTTAATAAAGTTCTCAATACAATTCATCTAGGCAATTTTGATTGCTTCGAAACAATAAAAAACTAAAGGCTCAGCCTGCTGAGCCTGTATCGCTCATCTGGCACAAGAATGATACTGAAGCAAATTTCAAAGTGAGATATATAGAATCTAACACCCGCAAAAGTGCAAGACAGGGAAATCTCCGACACCCGAGGGTGTCGGAGATTTCCCTGTCTTGCACTTTTTGCTGGTGTTTGATTTTATTTCTCACTTTTATCAGCTGTTACCTAATTGTTTTGTTTACATTCCCGATCGAGCGTTTTCCCGCAAATTTTGTTTCCATTGCTGAAGTAAATATTCAATTTATTCATATGCATCCGTGTCTTGGTAGTATTTTAAATGTATTCCATAATAAAATACAATGTATTTAATAAATATATGATAAATGTAACTCAACACTACACCTGTGGCTGTGAAAAAATATTTGAATTTGGTCAAAGGGAGGTAATGTTAGTTACTAACAACAGGGATCTACACTAACAGTCGCCCAGTCGCCCAATTGTATTGGGCGAGTGAAAACTCGATTACTTCTCGCCCAGGTGACGACTGAAAATTTTGGGAGCGATGTCAAGAATTATTAATTCCCGCACCGGTTTTTAGACGTACCAAAATTGCGACTGGTTTCCGATTTTTATTTTACTTATTTTGGTAATGGTATATCGAAATCAGCGGTGTCAGTAGAATTATCCCTGAGAAATGATTGTCGGTTTCCTCAAGTCAATTTTTTGCCGCCGGGTCGTTATCTTTTATTACTATTACTAATAAATACAATAAAATAAAATAAAATGAACACACCGGCCGGTTTTTAAGAGATGGCTCAACTATTTTAGCAAAACCTATTACATATATAGTTAATCTATCATTAATTTCAGGTATAGTACCTGATGAGATGAAGACAGCTAGAGTTTGTCCTATTTTTAAGAAAAATAGTCGGTTAGAAGTTGGAAACTATCGACCAGTTAGTATTTTAGTAGTTGTGTCAAAAATTGTAGAAAGATCTGTATACTCACAATTTGAGAAATATCTTGTGGAAAATAATTTACTTTATAATTTACAATCTGGTTTCAGATCTTCTTATTCCACAGATACATGTCTTATTCAACTGTTAGATCATATTAAAAACGAATCGTCTAAAGGACTTTATACTGGAATGATAATGTTAGATTTGCAAAAGGCATTTGACACGGTTGACCATCATATCTTAAGTCAAAAACTTAAAACAATGGGTGTCAAATGTACTAAATGGTTTGAATCATATTTATGTGATAGACAACAAAAAGTTAGTATTAATGGTACTGAATCTGATTTAAAATATATTACATGTGGAGTACCACAAGGGAGCATTTTGGGCCCGTTATTATTTTTGTATTATGTTAATGACATGTCTATAAGCATTAGTAAAGACTGCAAAATATTGTTATATGCAGACGATAGTACCATTTTATACTCGCATAAGAACCCAGAGGTTATATCTCAG
>MJUT01029448.1:179621-202384 GCA_002080005.1 Gigantidas platifrons | reverse complement strand
AATTGTATGTTTGACTGTATTTGTAATGTTTGCTGTTGATATTTAATCAAATAAATCTATCTATCTATAATCGTGTTAAGCAATTAAGACTGAACCATGTACATAAGATTTATTACCATAAATGTCCTAGTTATATGTATCAAAACTTTACAAAGGTATGACATTGTCATAATCATTTCACAAGAAATAGTGAATATAACTTCTGGGTTCCACCAGTAAAGAGTCAACAAAAAGACACTTTTTATTATAATGGTATACAAAACTGGAATATATTACCAAATAATATTAAAAGTATTAAAAATTTTAATAGATTTAAAATTAGTGTCAAAGAGTATTTGACCGAAAACTTTAGTGCTGCTTCATCTGAGTCATTTTTATATTATTAGAATAGTTTTAAAATATATTACATTAATATGAAGTTTATCATATTTATTGTCAGATTAATAGTTATGAGGTATAATTTTTGTGTGTCGAAACTACAAATGGTTTACATGAAGGGACCCCATTGGAAACAAGCTTTAGAGCTTTATGGGTTATCCCTGATAAAATGTCAACTATACATTGTTCAACTCTCAGAATTGCATATACATTTTATTTGTCTTAACATGAATCTATATGTATTGTGTAATTATGTATGTTTTATAGAAATGTTGATATTTTATTGAATAAATATTATTATCTCTAAGATAGCCAAAGTGCTTAGGATATCGGTAAAATGATCATGATTTAAAACCTGTATGTGACGTACATTATGGATAAAATGGCCACCAGTGATGTGCCCAGTGGAACCGTTCTGACTATTTACAGAAATATACGCATTTATCAACGAAATATGAGTGATGCAATTTTATTGGCTTAGCAAAAGCCTTTATGATTTATTTTGTGACCTTCACGGGAAAGATACCAAAACACTGATTTGACAGAAACGAGAAAAAAACAAAAATTTTAACACAACACACTCCTGTATACCATTATAGGACCAAAAGTGAGACCAGGTGTACCATTGGTGGTAAGCATATTCTACATCCCATAAGACACATGTTTGTTCATTTTGAATTTGTGGTTTAACATCTCTTGAAGAAAAAAACCCTGCATGCAAGCCTGTCCTTAAAATTTTCCTATGGTAGGGGAAACCAACAATCAATTTTACATGGCCAAATGACAATGCATAATTGTTTGTTGGCAATATATTTCAGAGCCTATGGCTAAGCAAACCACAACTGAAAATTAAAAGAATGAAAGTCATATTTCTAATTCTTTCAGATTTTGTTTTAATCATATTCATAAATACAGTATACAGTATAAGATTAAAATTGGTGATTAACTTTAAAACACATATAACATATATCCGCAACAGAATACCGAAGGAACAAGTTAAAGGAATTATTCAAAAAACAACAGAATCCAAAAACAAGTCAAAATTGACTTGTCAAAATGGAGATATTGTTAAAATATCTGATTTACCAGATCTGTAATCTACCTGAAAAAAAGCTGGGCGCCTAAATTATTTGTTGGGCTCCTTGAAAATGAAAGTTAGGAGACCAGGTGGCGACCATGGTTCAAAAGTTAGTGTATATCCCTGAACAAGGGAGAGCACTCTATTATTTACTCAAAGTAAACAAACATTGACTTGAAAGTCATACACCATGAAACATGAAAGGTGCACGATAGTTAAATTATTAGCTAGCAGAATAGTATACATACATTAATTTAAAAATACTTATGTAATAGAATCGTGGTTTTATTGGTGAAGCATGGAGAACTGGGGGCAGTTGACATAAACTGTACAGCATGTATTTGCCGGTAAAACGCACATGATTTTTTTATCTTGCACTAGTGCAAGATAAGACAATCTCACATTGCTAAAAATAGGAACTGGTCTGTCTCAAAAGTGAGAAAATCATTACCTTAACTGTTTTCTATATTTATGCATAAGGTAATGTTAAGTGAGAGCAGCTCTCCATTTTGTAAATTTTCATATGGTGCATTAGCTGTGTGCAAAGTTCCACTGAATTCAGATTAACCATTTTGGAATAATTGAGGACCTTACATACAAATGTAGATGCTTCCTGCAAGTTTGGCTCCATTTGGCCAAGCAGTTTCAGAGGAGAAGATCTTTTTAACATTAGCCAATCAGAAAAAAGAATTGGTCTTGGTGGCCATGTTTGTTGGCCGAATGGAACCAAATGAAGACGCTTTATAGAGGATCTTACATGATGCCAAGTTTGGTTTAATTTGGCCAAGCAGTTTCAGAGGAGAAGATTTTTTAACATTAGTGGAACCAAATGAAGACGCTTTATAGAGGATCTTACATGATGCCAAGTTTGGTTTAATTTGGCCAAGCAGTGTCAGAGGAGAAGATTTTTTAACATTAGTCAATCAGAAACAAGAATTGTTCTTGGCAGCCATATTTGTTGGCCAAACGAAACGAAACGAAGAAACTTTACAGAGTACCTTACATAGATGCTTCCTGCCAAGTTTGGCTCCATTTGGCCAAGCAGTTTCAGAGGAGAAGATTTTTTTAACATTAGCCAATCAGAAATAAGAATTGCTCTTGGCAGCCATATTTGTTGACCAAACGGAACAAAATGAAGAAACTTTATAGAGGACCTTACATAGATGCTTCCTGCCAAGTTTGGCTCCATTTGGCCTAGCAGTTTCAGAGGAGAAGATTTTTTTAACAGTAGCCAATCAGTCAATTTAATGCGCCATTTCAATTGCAAATGTGCAAATTGCGCATGACTTTCCAGATCACTGTATAAGCTTTTTTTTTGTGAATGCTGTTATCAGCCCTGTCTTTGGAAATGATATTATCATTAACACTGTCTTTGGGAATGATATTATCATCAGCCCTGTCTTTGGGAATGCTGTTATTATAAGCATTGTTTTGTGAATGCTGTTATTATAAGCACTGTTTTGTGAATGCTGTTATTATAAGCACTGTTTTGGCATACCTGTTTACCACTACGATTTCAGCGTAGTTTCTACCACCTTTGACCCCTAAATTACGTTCTACGCCCTCATAAGTTATTTCTACGCCAACAAGTTGCAAAACTGAAAAGAAATCGCCAGAAATTACTCTTGTTTCTTATGGTAGATATCCGAACGCAACACTAAATCTTTGTCGTTTGAGTGGTTTAAAATTAGTTTATATCCATGCTCCTTACAAACACTTTGATGATCTAGTAACATGTGTCTGAAAATTAATGGTGGCATGCCAAACGCAAGCAGGGGACTGAGCTTGAAGAAGTCACTGCCATTGATAAGAGAAAGATGTAAACATGAATATACAGGGGGGATACATTTTTACCGTGTTCTACTTGTGGCAGACTGACTTTTCGTGTCTGGTTAACAAAGTGATAACCGCCATATTTGAAATTTGTCGATGAAGATGAGAGTAAAGGGAAAAAAATCAGATTTATCGTAAATTGAGGTTTGCAAATATATAGAGATTGTATAATCTTATTTAGCAATGAATTATCTTTACATTTAATAATATGTACGATTACTGATCTATTAAGCTGTTTTCAGATAATTTATGTGATAGCCCTGCTACTGTTAAATTTCAAATAGTCATCTCTAAAAACCCAATATTGGTTATTTGGAATTTTTTTGCATCGTAGTGTACAATTAATATTTTTATTTAATGAGAACTGTACATATATTTATATTATTTCTAAAGTCATTACACTATACATAAATTTGTTCAGAATAATGATTATAAAAGGAATTAATAGATGTGGTGTTTGCATCTACAAGCAAGGGAGATAATCGAACGGGGCAATCATTTCAATGTCTATCGAGTATATGTTAAACAACCCTATCTAATATATAAACTGGATTTGACTGTAAAATTTAAATTATTGATGCATTAACATAATTTTATGTTAAAACGGGTTGCATAAACATGTTGCACTGTTGACAAATTTTCAGTAAGTACCATATGCTTTTAGGCTAGCCAATAAATCCTTACACTTAGACAATACACACAGGTATAAACAAACAATCATGTTCAACAAGAAGCTGTATGATGTACATTGCAGGAAACGATACCTAATTTTTCAAACTTTTCTTAGTGAGGGGGTGCTCTCAAACCCCCTAGCGTATTAGACAAAAACTACTCTGTCAAGGAAGAAAACTACTCCTATAGATCAACCGGGGTAAACAGGTCTGTTTTGAGAATGCTGTAATTATTAGTCCTGTCTTTGGGAATGATATTATCATCAGCCCTGTCTTTGGGAATGCTGTTATTATAAGCACTGTTTTGTGAATGTTGTTATTATAAGCACTGTTTTTGGGAATGCTGTAATTATTAGTCCTATCTTTGGGAATGCTTTTATTATCAACCCTGTCTTTGGGAATGCTGTTATTATCAGCCCTGTCTCTGTGAATGCTGTTATTATCAGCCCGGTCTTTGGGAATCCTGTTATTATCAGCCCCGTCTTTGTGAATGCTGTTATTATCAGCCCCGTCTTTATGAATGCTGTTATTATCAGCACTGTCTTTGGGAATGCTGTTATTATTAGCCCTGTCTTTGTGAATGACTGTTATTATCAGCCCTGTCTTTATGAATGCTGTTATTATCAGCATTGTCTTTGGGAATGCTGTTATTATCAGCCCTGTCTTTGTGAATGCTGATATTATCAGCACTGTCTCTGTGAATGCTGTTATTATCAGCCCGGTCTTTGGGAATCCTGTTATTATCAGCCCCGTCTTTATGAATGCTGTTATTATCAGCACTGTCTTTGGGAATGCTGTTATTATTAGCCCTGTCTTTGTGAATGACTGTTATTATCAGCCCTGTCTTTATGAATGCTGTTATTATCAGCACTGTCTTTGGGAATGCTGTTATTATCAGCCCTGTCTTTGTGAATGCTGCTATAGTCAGCACTGTCTTTTGGAATCCTGTTATTATCAGCCCGGTCTTTGTGAATGCTGTTATTATCAGCCCTATCTTTATGAATGCTGTTATTATCAGCACTGTCTTTTGAATGCTGTTATTATCAGCCCGGTCTTTTGGAATGCTGTTATTATCAGCCCTGTCTTTGGGAATGCTGTTATTATCAGCACTGTCTTTATGAATGCTGTTATTATCAGCACTGTCTTTGTGAATGCTGTTATTATCAGCCCTGTCTTTGGGAATCCTGTTATTACCAGCCCTGTCTTTGGGAATGCTGTTATTATCAGCCCTGTCTTTATGAATGCTGTTATTATCAGCACTGTCTTTGGGAATGCTGTTATTATCAGCCCTGTCTTTATGAATGCTGTTATTATCAGCCCTGTCTTTATGAATGCTGTTATTATCAGCACTGTCTTTGGGAATGCTGTTATTATCAGCCCTGTCTTTGTGAATGCTGTTATTATCAGCCCTGTCTTTATGAATGCTGGTATTATCAGCACCGTCTTTGGGAATCCTGTTATTATCAACCCTGTCTTTGGGAATGCTGTTATTATCAGCGCTGTCTTTATGAATGCTGTTATTATCAGCACTGTCTTTGGGAATGCTGTTATTATTAGCCCTGTCTTTGTGAATGCTGCTATTGTCAGCACTGTCTTTGAGAATGCTGTTATTATCAGCCCTGTCTTTAGGAATGCTGCAAATATCAGCCGTCATTGGAAATGATATCATTATCAGTCCTGTAATTGGAAGTGATGTTCAGTTATTTTACCTTTCCATTACTTTTGCTACATAAGGCAGTTGCATTTCTATACTATGTTCATCTTCATCTGTATCTATTTTCATTGTTTCAAATCGTCCTGTAGCATACAGTTCTTCATTCACTGAAATATTACAACATTATATAGTGAAACCTGTCTAAACTAAAGCCAGAATCAAATGGAATCATGCAAAAACTGAACTTTAAATAAAGTCCTAATGTAGGAAATCTTTGTTAATCTAACCTGTGTACACCAAACACAATAGTGTGGTTCAGTATAGACAGGTTTCACTGTACTAACAGTGATGTCGTTAAAAGCCGGCAGCCTGCGATTTTCGCCAGTTATTGTCCTTTTCTTGCCAGCTATTTTTCAATGAGTAAAAAATAATGTGACAGAAAAATCCATATTCCAATATTATATAAATTATTACATCGTATAATTAATTAATTATGGATTTTGACGGCGGATTAATCAACGTTATCTAATAGATTAAATCTAATATATCAGCTCCAATTTGGAAATCCCCTTTAGTATATATTTAGTCGCTATTTATAAAATTGTGCGCGCGCATCTAACATTTAGTGAAACATCCGCTATGGACCACGGCATACACAACTTTATTTAGTACGCAGATCGCGAAGAGAACACCTCTGTAAAGATCCAAAAGGATAAGAAGAGAGTGCATATGATCTTCAGATACCATCTTTCATTCAAGCTTCTGATCAATACTGCCGTGGTGATCTTTTTTGTAAAAAGCGGGACCGTATCCTTATAAATTAAAACACTGTTGTAAACTTTTATATTTTATGTTACGATTTCGACCTTTTTTTTTAAATAACGATCACCCGGATTCGTACAATTGAGGAGTTTCTGCAAATTTTAAGTCATAGTACATGAATTATTGTTCCACGGATAGCTCGCGAATTTATTTTTGAAAATGCCTTTTAATGGGTCTCTCGTTGGTCACATAAATCAACATCTTGAACATGGTGTCCGATTTTCTCTAAACCACTTCACTTCAGACACTCAGTAGTGGTACCAAATCGTATTTTTATTACTTTAACTACCAAATTTATAAAATTTTAGTTTTAAACTTTTATCTGATATTTTTTTCTCACGAAATAATAATTTTTAAGTGGTTTTCTAATGAAATGAAAAAGATGAAAAATCTTTATTTCACTCTGACAGAAAATAATAACGTTACCGTAACTACAATCGACCTCCCTACTACCTATTAATGTCCGATCAGACTGAAACAGGCACTACCCACAACATACATGAAAGTGTTAACAAAAGAAATGTAATTTTCAGTCTGTACAAGGAATAAACCCAAAAAATAATTTGGGTAAAAAACAAGTAAATCCAAATGCAAGTTAAAACAAGATAAAAACGTTATGTTTCAAATCAAACATTATTGTACCGGTAAGTCTTTTCTGGTACATAATTTCTGTTACTAAAGATACATTGCTATAGCTAAAAATTGTGAAATGCTTAATTGATGCCAAAAATATAGTGACTCATGCTGATGATAGTGACAGTGAATTTGGACGTGAAATGTATTAATAAAATGTATTGCTTATTGAAACATTTTCTGGAATTGAATCAACAAAATAGTTTTTTTTTGTTATGAAATAATACCTACTTTAGTTAAGTACAGTTCCTTTTAATCTTTTTTACTAAATATTTGCTCAATCAATCTCAATGGACATTAGCAACAATAATTGAAGATTATGCAGTAAAAATAGGACAAGAAATAAAGTAATTTTAGCCCCATGAAATGACCAGAATGCAGGATTTTACACCATTTAAGCGTCAGGGGTCCTAGATCATCCCCAAACACCCACCTTATTTTTCTACCACCTATTCTGAAAATTTTGCCATTTATTCAAAATTTTACTGACAACACTGACTAATTATTTCAGGGTGTTTAACACCACTTTCAACACTATTTCAGCTATATCATGGCGGTCAGTTTTATTGGTGGAGGAAACCGGAGTACCCAGAGAAAATCACCAACCTGTCGCAAGTCACTGACAAACTTTATCACAAAATCAGTGTTTCAAGTACACCTCACCATGAACAGGGTTCAAACTCACAACTTTAGTGGTGATAGGCACTGATTGCACAGGTTGTTGCAAATCCTCAATACAGATATACATTTTTTGCATATATATTTCAAAACAGTCCCTAATTTACTTATAAATTGTAATAAATATTATTCATTATAACTGCTGATGATCATCAATAAATAAAAGTAAGCTAAATGAGCAAAGATGTCGACAATTTCCTACATTTTCCTTATGTACTCATTGCCAATCACATCTCATGAATCCCTGCTATATTTAACTAAAATATTTTATTGTGCTTAAGCAAGGATTTATACAGTAGAAAGGATACGAATCTCATATTTTCTCACTTTATCTTACGTGGCGAGGTTTTATGCTACAACAGAGCAAAAATTAATTCATTCATTTTGAAATGCCTTGAGAATTCGTAGGAAAATCAACCAATTACACAAAGTTTGTGTTATACATCGTCTATATACTACACTACACAAAACAATCCTTGTATTTACCGATATAGGTTCAATGGAAAAGTTTTTTTGATTTTTTCTGTATCACCCCTCATACACGTAAATTTAAAAATAATAAAAGAACCGCCTAGCGCGACGTATCCCCCCACACTTGCATACTATTTAGTTTTATATATTTATAGAAAGCAGCCTTGCAGTCTTAATGTATAACATACTTACAAGCCACATGCAAAGATTATTCAAATCTATCCATGTTTACTAAAGTTATCACATAAACAAGACACCATTCTCAAAATTGGTGATTTTTCAACCAAAAACTAACATTTTCCCCCAAAACACTTGCTTCAAATATTTCCATGTTAGAACCAATCCAAGATAATGATAATTACAAGCTACTTGCAAAATATTATTCAAATCTATCCATGTTTACTAAAGTTATTGCGTAAACAAGACACAATTCTCAAAATTGGTGAGTTTTCAACCAAATACTAAGATTTTCCTCCAAAACCCTTGCTTCAAATATTTCCATATTAGAACCCATCCAAGATAATGATAATTACAAGCCACACGCAAAATATTATTCAAATTTATCCATGTTTACTAAAGCTATTGTGTAAACAAGACGTAATTCTCAAAATTGGTGATTTTTCAACCAAAAACCAAGATTTTTCCCCAAAACACTTGCTTCAAATATTTCCATGTTAGAACCCATCCAAGATAATGATAATTACAAGCCACATGCAAAAAAAATATTCAAATCTATCCGTGTTTACTCAAGTTATCTCGTAAACAAGAAAGTGTGATGGATGGACAGACCGCTATCACGGGGGGATAAAAAGTACAGCAGAGTTTCATACACCTAAACACATATTAAAAATGATAAAACAAAGAAACCAATCGCGCCAAATTTTGTTCTATATATCAAATACACATTTATACACTTTGGTATGTCGATTTCATGTAAACAAGGAAGTTTATTGATTTCTAAATAGGCCACCCCCATTTCCACCCAGAACGCCGCCATTTGGACAAATGATGGTAAACAATAATAAATACAAATCGGGAGCACTGTTTTCAATAAAACTCCTTCTATTCATTGAAAAATATCTATATTATCACAAAAATGACGGCTCCACTTCAATATTCACTATGATAAGAGAAGAGAGGAGTTTGAAATTTAAATTTGAGTCTTGACCACCCATAATAGGCGGGATTATGAAGGTCAAAAGGGCAAATCGATTAATGTCAATTATTGATGAAATATGGGTGATACATCAACAATAAGTCGATACTTTATTAATGATTGGTATTAAGGACAAATATTTTCACTTTATACCTGTAATTATGGTTTTATATATTTACAAATACTGCTTTAAAATGTTGAAGCGATAAAAATTTCCACCATTGATCAAGGCACGTGCATCGTCAACGAATTGCACTATGGGTAATCTCACTTGTTCTCGCCACGTAACATACTCAGTGTTCTAGCTAGGATTTAAGAAGGGCAGGATGCAAAACTGAAAAGGGGCAATTTTATGCGTGCGACTTGTGAATAAAAGGGAAATATGTATGAACAAAATAATTTTTTTCAAATTGTCACCACCAAGTTCTCACTAAACTTGAAATTAAATCTAAAGGGAGATTTTTCTGAACCATGAAATACAGTACTTTTATTGCATTCTGTGCTTCGTTATTCATGTTTTCGGTAAATTTTGATGCATTGTTTTGATCAGCTTCTATAGCTACAGAGTTAATATGGTCAGTTCTTGATTCATGCTTTTTAATTTTATCGTCTAAGTGACATACATCCTGCTGTAGCCCATACATTTTTCATATTATGTCTGGTACACAAAAAACACTTCATACTATTTTTAACACACTCAAGCCAGTTATTATCCAAGCCCACTTTGTGACCACTATTATGTCTTTTTCTAGGAGTGTCANGGGGGGGGGGGGGGGGGTCTGAATCAATTAATTTTCTCTTTAATGGGGTAATCTGTGGTTCATTTGCTTCATTTTGGTTTCTACAAAAAATAAAGATTGTTGTCTAGAAAAAAGAAAACAACTATCCAAAGTAGAACTGAGACTTTTATTAAGTAAATTCCAAATTTCCTGTTTTGTAAAGTAATAAAATAATGAAACAAAAAATGAATCTGACAAAAACTTTTGGTAATTTTTTTTGTATCTCATGAAAACTTGCAATTGGTTCAATAAATGATATTTATGAAACATTAACCCGGTTTTTATCAATGAAACTTTGTAAAAAAAAGAATAATTATATTAAATGATCGAGTTTTTTACTTTCTTTCAACAGCTATTGTTATCTTAATTGTCATTGTTAAATTAGAATTAATCATTATGATTAGAAGAATGAAATTTCGTGACAAAACGTTAAAATTCAACTTCAATCACTCGCCGAAAGCTATGAATAGCCTAATCACACAATCAGCATGTGTTTACCTTGATCTGTTAATACGCACTAAACGAATGTTGACAGAAATATATGCTGGGAACCAGTACTTCTGAGTCATAATTCAATAATGTTCAAAATCACAATTATTTATTTATAGAACTGAAAGATTAAAACGGTATTTTCTATAGTAAGCAATTTTAAATATTTAATATAAATAAGAAATAAACCCAAATAAACCAAAACAACAATAATAAATCATCACGTTAACAACTTACCTGTAAAAAAATGGCGGTCTTACACAATAACGCTAATCGTGACTTTATGAATTTAATATGAAAAATCTATTATTATGAACTAGTAACAGATATGGAAAAAAACATCCACGTCAGTCACAAAAAGCAGGGCGCTGCTACAAATAGAGAAAAAGGCAGGGCGTCACTCTGACAAGCGCTGCTCCCTGTAAAAACGGGCTAGCGAGAACACTGATACTTACATATAATTTATGTTAAATCTCGCGAGATTCACATCCTTTCTACTATATAAATCCTTGGTATAAGAAATATATAGTTTTTCATATATCTATTCAATTCAATATCATGCAGACCAAAAAAATGTCAACTTCTACATTTGTTCTAAAAAAAAAACATCAGCAGTTCTATTACTCTATTTTATTTAACTGGTCGGGCGGAGTTG
The DNA here is from genome assembly GCA_002080005.1 of Gigantidas platifrons. Taxonomy (NCBI): domain Eukaryota; kingdom Metazoa; phylum Mollusca; class Bivalvia; order Mytilida; family Modiolidae; genus Gigantidas; species Gigantidas platifrons. Next base: position 191,087 of record MJUT01029448.1, on the reverse strand, counting down.
GCCTTTAAATTTACATGAGAGCATTCGATTTTATTTTGTGTATGTACAGGGCAGTTCCCGTTATTGACATTATTGAACTGTATTCAGCAGTGTCACCGAAATCAATTCATACAAAAGGAATAGAACGCACAAGGGTATATAGCTCTATAAATGAAATTGATCAGGTAACCTGACCCTCCTAAATACATGGACTTTCCTGTAATCAGTCAACCCGTGTTAAGCCACGCCCAACCAGTTGAAAAAAATAGAGTAATATCTCTGACTAACTTTCTTGTTAAGTACCTATATTCATTCACCAAACTAATATACTTACTTCAGTCGTAAATAGAAAAACATAATTTGTGTATCACTCTCAATTAAATATATTTATAATTACTTACTTTGTGAATCAACAATTAAGTCATAAAATGGAGTTTGGTATCTTTCTGTAGCAGTTAAGGCACATCCAGATAATCTAACATGATGTGATGGTCCTAGTATAAACACTCGCTTTCTGAAATACAATCAGATAATTTAACATGAAGTCTTACATTGGCTATATATAAAATGCAGTGATAAAACCTCAGATATATTTTAATTCACCTATAAATGCGTATTGTCTGTCAAATTTATGATATCATTCATATGTGATTTCATGTATTTATAGAGAACCGTGGCCCATACAAACATGTACATGTTCGCTTTGTTTCTTTACATATTCTTTTTTTTTCTTAGTAAAAAAAAAAAACAATTAAACATATTATAACCATCTATTGACATTGATACTGATTACTGATTTATTTAATGATTTCTTTAAGCTTTTTGCTTAAGCAATTGCTAAAGTCGAAATGCCATCAAATGGAAAAAATCTCTAACTTAATAGCATCTGGATTAAAGAAAAATATGACTACTAAGATGACAGTTAGTGGATTTTAATTCACACTTCTTAATTTCTGTTTTTGTACATATAATTGTAAAATCAGATATGAAAATATTATTGCCTGTCTCTTTAATTGTTGTTCTTTTCATTTATACGTCCAATTTAATTTATGAGTGAAAACTTTGTTGAGCTTGACAATGTGGATGATAGAACGTCCCACGGCTTCACATAAATTATGTGTGACTTTGCCCACATCTGTAAAAATAATTTACCATCTTTCTTCAAAGTGTACCATCAGAAGTTACTTGTCCAACATATCTTTCAGCTGATACCAGGACAAGCTGGCAAATGTTATTGTCTAGATCTGCATGGGTTCTTTGAAGTCACACTTTCTAGTACATGGCTTGTCAAATTTACTTACATGTGAAACAAAATTGTGTTTTTTATAATTTACATTTTGTACATGTATGCCTATGATAATTTTGAGATTTACTAATTAGATTAAAATATTTACTAACATGTTTGTAGAATCTACTTGCTTGTATGCATGACCACCACATGATCCACAGTAAAAATATCCAGCATGTCTACAATATATATATATATAGTACAATATTAATGAGTGAGTGATTGTAGTTTAATGCCATCTCGGCAATTTTTCAGCTATATCATGGCAAGAACAAGTTAATTTTCAATGAGATGATGATGATGAGGTTCGGTTTGTACTAGACCAACACGCTTTGCTGTATTTTTATAGTGCTAGCTCACTGAAACAATAGTCTGTGGATGGACATACAAAATGTAACGCCTCACTCTGACACATTATCCTGATTCTGAGCTAAACGGTTTATGGTTTGACCCGATCTGGGCTCGAGCCCATGATCAATTGCATTCTAGGCGAGCAAGCTAACCATTACTACACCGATGCAGTTCAACATTAGTACAGACTTCAATAAATTGTATGTTACCTTGTGTAAAGATCACATACATTGTAGATTATGTACTAATACAATGTAGGTACAAAGACATATTTACAAACTTAATACATCAGGGTACATACATCAACTAGTGGATGTTATTAGATGTATTTAGTACATGGCTTAAAGGGGAAGCGTGGGTATAAATAGCTGTGGGCGGAGCAAACATTCAGTTTCTTCATTATTTTGGCCACGGTCATCTAGAGGAGGAAAAATCAATGATACACAGTTTCATAGTTACTTTTGGTGCAAAATATTTGACAGGCATGGTCACTAGTGTTTCTCCCTACCAAACTTTTAGTCTTATTATAAATAATATTCTTCATCAGCCTAAAACCTACAAAAATCACTTCAAATTTCTGAGGTACATGTATGTGACTTTGGTCACGTTGGTCATGTGACATACAGTTTCATAAATATGCTGTTCATATCAACAGGGATTTTTACTGATAAGCACCGCCCACAAAATAAATAGAAATGTGTGGTTTGTAGAATATTTTTGTTAAGTTTTGAGTGAGTGATTGTTGTTTAATGCTAAGAAAGCAAGTTTTCAGCAATACTGTAAATTTGGAAATTATTGCGTTCATTTATTATTGCGATCTTTGAAAATTTTCAGATTCCAATTTTTATTATTGCGAAGCATGAAGTCCTCTAGTACAAATGGATACATATGATTCTGAAATACGAGGTTAAATTATTGCGATTTCACTTCAGTCGCATTTTTCGCAATCATAAAAACATCACAATAATTTCTGAATTTACAGTACTATGGCAAGAACAAGTTGCCATTTCAATGATGTGATAAATGATATCTACTACATGTACTATGTACTAGACCAACATGCATAGTTGCATTTTTATAGTGCTAGCTCACAGTCTGCAGGTAGATGTTGTCCCACTCTGACATATTATCTTGATTCTTTTAAGTGTGCACTATCTCGTGTCTGTGTGTATTATTTCATAGTTCTTAGCTGTTGTTTACATTCTGGTATATAAACCATAAAAAGATCAAAGGAAAGGAATGCATTCATATTTCATGTAACAAGTATCTTTTTTATGTCAGAAGTTTTACATTCACCAAGTATTCTTAATTATTTTAAACTAACGGTGCAATAATAGCTCTAGCAGGATACTGTACAGGTTTAGCAGGGGCTAACCAATTTGATAATTGTGAATTCAACTCAGCACCTACAATGAAAAATAAAGTTAAATATTAAAGAAAATTGAGATTGACATAAACAAAACATTTTTTTAAACATCTACTCTAGTAAATCTCAACTGAGGCTTGTCAACTTGCTTCATCATCTTCTACTGGCGTTTTTTTGTCAACTTGTTTCATCACGAATATAGCTGAAATACAATTATCAATCAATCAATATGGATGACAGCCGTCCGAGACGAAATTACACATACATGTACATTACAAAACCATGAATTTTATGTGTCATCATTGTTTTACCTTCAAATATTCATTGTACACTATAATGTACTTTAGGAGTTCACTAACCACAGTGACGAGTATCTACTTCCATCTGATGAAATGGACTTTATGAAAAATGTGGAGATGAAGGAGTGAAAATCTTAAATTCGGGATAATTGATACATGACATGTACAAAACAAAAACTGAGACGAAAAGAGAAGTCATTTCTTAGTTAATACACATCCAAGTTTGAATGACTCAATGAAAATTACTGAAGGCAAGTGGCTGTACAACTTTATTTTAACATTTCTATCTTTCCTGTCTTGTGGATAATAGTGAGTGTTTCGCCTAATGAGCAATTTTTCAGCTATACCATTGTGAAAAAAAGTTTTATTCAATGAAATGTTACCCATTTTCTTTGTACTAGACCAACACACCGAGTTGGATCATAATAGTGCTTGCTCACTGAAACAAGAATTGCCTGTGGCGGCCATGATTGTTAAAGGATGGGGACGAAATGAGAAATCTTTATATAGGACCTTCCATAGATGCTTACTACCAAGCTTCGGATCATTTGGCCAAGTGGTTTCAGAGGAGAGGATTTTTAGAAATCGACCAACCAGAAACAAGAATTGCCTGTGGCGGCCATGTTTATAAATAGATCGAGACGAAATCAGTAATCTTTATAGAGGACTGCCAATAGATGCTTCCTACCATGTCTAGGTTCATTTTGGACAAACAGTTTCAGAGGAGAAGAATTTTTTAAATCAGCCAATCAGAAACAAGAGTCGCCTGTGGCGGCTATGTTTGTTAATAGATCAAGACGAAATGAGCAATCTCTACAGAGGACCTTCCATAGATGCTTCCTACCAAGATTCGGTTCATTTGGCCAAGCGGTTTCAGAGAAGAAGATTTTTGAAAATCGGCCAATCAGAAACAAGAATTGCCTGTGGCTGCCATGTTTGTTAATGGATTGGGACGAAATGAGCAGTCTTTACAGAGGACCTTTCATAGATGCTTCCTCCCAACTTTCAGTTCATTTGGCTGAGGGGTTTCAGAGGAGAAGATTAAAATGCGAAAAGTTAACGGTTGATAGACGACGGATGGCAAGTGATGGCAAAAGCTCACATTGCCTTTGGCAAGGTGAGTTAACAAAATTCAGTCAGTGGGTAGACATCGCTCCACTCAGACACATTATCCGGATTCCTAAACAACCAATTCTTTATACTCTTACTCCTTGAATGTTATGTGCTTAGCGGAAAAGCAGCAAATACCAATTTTCCTCGTTTCGACAAGGGCTCAAACTTATTATCCACCACACTTGAGGCGAGCACGATATTAGTATTATACCACCAATATATATAATGTAAACCGTCCCAAAATCATCACCGACCGAAAGTCCTCATCCTGAAACCTCGCATTATTTTCGCTTCCGTTCACGCTGCAAAAAGTGGACACACGGTTTATTTGGAAGAAGCAAGTATCTAATCTTATATTATCATGTCTTTATACTATACTAGATTTTGAAAAGTAGCAAGCTCGACGACAGGTTTTAAGGACCTCTGTAGAAATGGTACACATGATATATCGGGCGATGGTTCCTCAAATTTTATCCTTTTTAGGGCGATTGATACGTACAGCGCCATTTAGGAAAGTGATGTCAAGAGGCTAAGACAAACAAAAAATAGTTTTTCTTTCAAAAGACGGATTTTTATAATTGCAGACCTGTCGCATGTGGTCATATTGTGTGTGTATACTTGAATGACGACCCTAAGACAGTATATGACGACTTAAAATCATTAGATTTATGACTGTATTGGGGGGTACTAAAATTGATATGTAGCTTATTATTTTATGTAAAATCTGTAAAAGATAGAGCAAATCCGTTGACCCACCAACGCAAGCTCTTAACAGTTGGAGCTGTTTAACATTTGGAGCCAAAACCATTAAATACAAATGTAAATATGGAATGCAATTGCAACTTACAATAGTTCTCTAGGAAAGTAGGAAATTTAAGGCGAGAAAATAAAGTTGCTATTGCCACAGTTGTTGAATTGAAAAGTGTTGGTAATTTCAGTTTGTATATCACATTTTAAGGAAAATTTCACAAATGTAACTTTGATTTTTTGCTAAAATAGAAAAAAAAATGACGACTTCAGCACAGGTAAAAATTGCTTGATGGTCAAAAGACAGGGGGTGTGACAGTGCTGTCCTTAAGTCGTCTGATCAACCCTTGGTCTCATTAAGGCAAAATCTACCCTATTTTTTTTTAAAGCTATTTACGATTGTTTGTTGACCTCAGGAGCAAGTAAATCATCTTTCTGAATACTTTTTCTTGCCATCAAAGCCAATTCATCACGTCCTAAAGTCGTCAGATTATTACAGCGTATTGAAAAATGCATACTGTACACATGACGGCTTCAGGACGGTTTACGTTAGTCTCTTTTGAATTAAAAAAAAAAAACTTAAAAAAAAGAAAAAAAAGAAAAAAAAAAAAAAAAAAAAAAAAAAAAAAAAAAAAAAAAAAAAAAAAAAAAAAAAAAAAACAAAAAAAAAAAAAGAAGAGTATTAGTGACCCGGCACATGCAACTTTCTGTTACTGTATGATTGTATGGATGTAATATGGACATGAACATGTTTAATAAAGGGGAAAAAAGAGATAATATTAAATAATAAATTTTACTGAAAATAAAAACAGAGTTAAAAAAGGGGGGTGTAATCCCATGTTACAAACACCTGTGCTCAAGTTTTGTTTTATTAGTTCAATACCTTTGTTTCTTGTAGATTGCCTACAATAAAAGATCGCATCTCTTCCATGAAAGCCACCCCTCCAAAAGTGGGCTAATGTGAAATGTAAAGAGAAATCAGCTGTTCAAGCTTGTGTATTTTGGATTTTATTAAATCAACTGTGTCGCTAAACATAATATATCCGATATCAATAATTTACCATCGTCAGAATACCAACTTCCAGCATGTGTAGCACGTCTTACTTTCGACATTTTAGAACCAATTTTGTATATTTTTACTGTTGTTTCTTTGTTTATGTAAAGCTCAGTAATTCCGGAAGTTTAATTGTGTGAAGAACGCATGCTTAGGAATGTAAAAAGCGCGGGAATGCTGAAAATTCTAACATGACCTTTGTTAAAAAAAAACCAGAATTATTTCTTCGTATTATCTCATTAGAACATGCGCCGATGAATGTGACTGACGTTTCCATTGGCAGCATAAATTGTGACCCAAATAATGCCGATAGAGTGCGCAGTATTATTCGAGCTACATAAATTGTGTGCGACATTTTCCGCAAGCGTATGTATATAAATTACCGTCTTCCACTCAAAGTATACTATCGTATTTGTATTCTTAGACATATCAGAATCGAAATAAATCATGGAAGTCAGAATGTGTTTTGAGTTTTAACATGGATTGGCGGATATTAGTAAATTTTATCCCTCGCTTCTGGCTCAGGATAAAATACTAATATCCGCCAATCCATGTTAAAACTCCCAACACATTCTGGCTTCCATCATTTATTTCTTAAAGGAAAACTCCATGGTCTTAACAAGTGAGCGTGAATATTTAAATGACATTAACTAAAAGACATTTGTGTTAATGACTGTTAGAAATAATATACCGTAAGGTAGAATTTGGCGATTGAAGTTGGCTGTTGCACCAAACAATGGGGGTCGCCATTTTTCAACACTCTACAATGTGAGGAGACAAGGGACATAATCCATTCTCGGATTATACCTGCAATTAAAGCTCTTCCGAAAGAGCCGTGACGTATTAGTGTCGGTGTCGTATATTATATCAGCATTGATCAGTTGCAATTTTATCATTAAGAATTATGTAATTCGTAAAATAACGTCGTACATTTATCTTTTGATATTTACAAAATCATTATGACTTTATGTTAAGCATTTCATTGCACTAACGAAATTAAAATGGAATATGTGAATATGTGTAATTACCCTTGTCAACACATCGACCAGTGACCTCGAAAAATACGGGAAAGTACGACAGCATTGGGGACAAAAAAAGAAAAAGAGCATGTGTACGCATAAAACGAGTTAAAACTGACAGTTTTTTAAACTATACGGCCAATCACGTAAAACATGAAATTCTCTGAGATGAAATTATACGCAGACCCTCCCCACTCCCGATACAAATAAACTCCTTTGTTTTATGAAAATGTAACATTGGATGGGAATATTAAGAAAAAAAAATAGAACGATATACGATTATAAACATTGTATTGCAGTCAGTGATCTTATATTAAAACATAACCAAACGGGCACGATGCTGGGAAGAATCAGATACATGTTATTTATTCAACTAACATGATCCGGACCTGTGACGTCACATGAATAGGTGTCATGGTCGCTTACACTACGACAGGAAATTCCAAATATTCACATTTTTAATTGGGTATATTAATGTTAATAAAGGTGCTTTTTTTTTTAAATAATAAGTTATTTATGAATAAAAAGTTATAATGAATTGAATTAAAACAACTTTTCAACTGACTGGAGTATTCTGTTAAATAACCCCTGCATTAGGGAAAAACCATTTAACCTGAAAAGGGGGGTGAGAGGTTATGGTTTTTTGTACAGATCTGAATTTTTTATTTAAACAGTTGGACACATTTTTATTTTTTTTCAATTGCAATCAAACTAAATTATTTTTTTTCTTACCAAGTCATAACATAATTTTTTTTCAATGCTTTGTATAAAGGTGTGAGCCAGTATTCATTTTTAGATGCTATGCATATAGCTCATATATACTATACATTTCCATGTTATATCTCACATTTGTACATGTAAATAATCAAGTGAGGATTTTAATTAAACAAGTTCAGATCTTTACTATAACTATTACGGAGGTTTTATTTTTGTATTTTGTAGGGTTTTGTTTGTCTTTGTTTTTTTTTTTTATTGTTTTTTTTTTTTTAGTTTTGTTTTTTTATGCTTGCCCTTGTTTGTTTCTTTCCAAAAAAGATATGGGAGTATGGGAGGAAAAACTTTCGTTTTGGTTTTTTTTCTCGGTATAATGTTAAACAATATAAACATTTTTAACAGCCCCATCATACCCCTGACCCCTCAAATTATCAATGACTAAACCAAATTCATTAAATTTATCTACGATTTTTTTGACAATATATTCTCCAGAAGTTGAGCTAGCTTCCGGAAAACAAACAAGACTCTTTTAAACACACTTCAACATTACTATCATTTCACACAAAACGAACGTAGATAGAAATTTGTTCCGCAGTAGATTTATATGTAACTGCCTCGGCAATCACACTGAAAAACTTGGCATCGTTACATTCTTTTATTATATTATATCGAATTTGGTTCCCACAAAGTTCAATTAATTCAATTTGAATTTGAGGAGATAAATATCTAGAATTTGGAGGACTTTGCTTTAAATGCTCCGCTAAAACCAAATCGGTTTCTGTCCTAAAATTAACAAGAGCCATACAATTGCTTTTTTCCTCAGTGTGGCCTCTTAGTGCAATATTTTGCCTACCACACAGAACAATAACCTTAATTATGCTTTTCAAAATTTCACGATTTCTCTCAATTTTCCCAGCAAAGGCACTGCTCAACATTGAAACAACGTCGTGTTTCTTTCCTTCTGCAATAGATATAAAATTCTCAGATTTATCTTTACAATGCAAATGATCAGCAGAATTTTCGTGTCTCTTAATATTTACCTAAATTCCCCCAATCGCGAACAGAAGCTTTTATATATAAATTATCCGATCCCTCAAACAACATACACCAAATACAAAACACACTATCGTCAGTTTCAGAATAATGCAGCCAAGCATATTTTTCTAACCAGATATTATTAAATCTCCTACTTACACCTCTAATAGTAGTCGTCGGGAAAACGTAGAATCGTGGAAATGTCCAATCACATTTTAACAGTTCTAGTTTTTCAGACTCGTTTGGTTGTCTAACGATTTTCAAATCATAGTTTGCAGGCTGAATTCTGCATTTCGCTACAGTCTCTGACTCGCTCAATGGCTGAATTATCACTGTACTATTCCCTGTTGCTTCTTCTAATGATATTGTTGATGAGGGACATTGTGCAGACCCAGTGGCACTACTCACTGTTGCTTCTGCTAATAATATTGCTGGTGTGGGACCTTGTACCGGCTCAGTCGGAGCTTCGGAATTATCATTACTAGAATCACCCCCTTTAGCTTTTGTGGAAAAGAAACCAAGCATTGAAGCTTGCCCGCGCTTCATTACGAGAAAAGCTTGTATTCGTCGTGTGATAGAAAACAATTTGTCATGCAAACTGTCGAAAAGGATGTATTATTACACGAGAAAATGTGGCAACCATTTCTATCAATGTTTTATGCAATTCTATTATATATTATCAGCCTTAAAATGGGAGACATTGACATTAAAAGGTATTGAATCAATTGTACAGTTCCAGCAAAATGGGAGACATTGACCTTTTAAATGTCAATGTCTCCCATTTTAAGGCTGATAATATTTTTATACGAACTTGATTGCATAAAATTGTTTTGTGTGCTAAACCCAATGCGTTGACCGATATAAGTTGATCTGTGTGTTTATTGATTTTTTGTGTAGCTTCATTCATAACTACGATTTTCCTATCGTACAACAGGTTAAAATGCCGACTATAGCCAATGAAAAGATCTCACTTGAGGTAAGTGTAGCTATAAATAATCTTCATTCATAACTACCATCCTACAACAGATTTTCTGTATACACATCGGCTATTAAAATGCCGACTATAGCCAATGAAAAGATCTCATTTGAGGTCAAGTTCGTACAAATTATATTGATGCATAAATTTGCAGTCTCGAGGTCGCTCAAAATTTGATTTTGCTTTGACCTTTCGGACTATCGACCCTTCGGACTAGTGAACTGACACGGTCGTGTATTATATTGATTTTTTGCTTTTTTAAACAAATTGTTGATATTTTTTTTAACATAGCTTCATGAAGAGTCATGAATACAAATTATAGAATATAATAGTGTGGTTGCCGTAGCCGAGTGCTTAGATGGAAGTTTTGAAAGTCAAAGTAGACTTTAAAAAGCCCAGTAGTGGTTCGATACCCGAAAATCTTAAAATATGTATATCACGTTTTTAAGCTTAAAACAGTAGTAAAAGGTTAAAGTTCATATATTCAGAACAAAAGAATAAACTGTGGATTCTTAAAAATAATCCGCTGTACGAACAATAGTGTGACGTCAGAGAAATGTATCTTAACAAGGATGCCTAAATGAAACCTTTAATTGCACGAATGATCAATGTTTTTAACATATTATATTGGAACAAAATTGAATATACGGTACATGTTTTCACAGATAAGCCAATTTTTGACCTGCTTTGTTGCGCTAGAAAAACAATGTCTTTTCTACAACTTGAACAGGCTAGCTTTCATTAAAAAAAATAATGGTGTTTTTGTACAAATTTGGCTAATTATGACTTTGCTGTTTTTAATCTACAGTTAACATATTCTCTAGTCGAAGATCTCTCATTTCTTTTTTCGCTAAATAATATTAATATCTTTGATAGATTACAGAATGACTTCAGTTTGTATGGTGATATAGAACAAATTTTCATGTATTTGAAACGATATAATTTTTTACAGATATAATTTATATGGTGAGTTCTGGCTTTATCTTCTGCAATGAAAATATTTTGTTCTTCAGTAAATATTCAAAATATATCAGTGTGAGTTATCTTTCTTTGTTTATAAACTTACAAACCCCCCCCCCCCCCTCCCCCATCAAATAATGATATGAATATAAATGAATAAAATACGATTCAGCTGAAAAATGTTTTGAAATAGGTGAAAGACATAGAAAGTTAGTTTTCAAACAAAATATATGATACAATAATTGGACATTGTGTTTTTTGATTGACTAAACTAATTAGGAAGAGTTTGAAATACCAAAGGGGTAATCAGAATCTGTATATCAGAGAAGAACAGACAACACAATGGCCACAAGATACCAAAGGGGTAATCAGAATCTGTATATCAGAGAAGAACAGACAACACAATGACCACAAGATACCAAAGGGGTAATCAGAATCTGTATATCAGAGAAGAACAGACAACACAATGGCCACAAGATACCAAAGGGGTAATCAGAATCTGTATATCAGAGAAGAACAGACAACACAATGGCCACAAGATACCAAAGGGGTAATCAGAATCTGT
>MJUT01029448.1:122564-153813 GCA_002080005.1 Gigantidas platifrons | reverse complement strand
AGATATATATCTAACAGCTGCATCTCTAAAGCTACTTGAGATATATATCTTAACAGCTGCATCTCTAAAGCTACTTGAGATATATATCTTAACAGAATTTTGGGGTTTTTGTTCCTTCTCGTTAATTAAAATTAAAATATGCATTTTTACAGTCAAACGAAAAGCACCTGGTTTTATGTCTATGTTGCAGTTTTAGTCATTTCTTTTACATTACATCCGAGTGTAAACAAAATAAAATATTGTACTGCATTATGAATGACCAATAATAAAAAAAATGTAAAAAGTAAATAATTAACAATAAACAAGGGAGGTAATTATACAAGGGAGATGATATCTATGTCCTTTAAATAGCACTTTTTTATTTGACTGTTCTTAAAGCAGCTTTTAAGAAGAATTTTACATGAAAGCAAACCTGATATAACTCATTACCACAAAGCAACAGCTTAAATATCTGCATAATCAAGTATATCATATACCAATCTGATGTTTTGACCATTTGAAGAATATCCTTTTTTTCCCCAAACAGTCTGAAAGAGGAAAAACACCCCAATCAAGATTGGTTGAATTGGTTTCTAGTTTAAGAAGCAAAGATTTAAATGGACAAATGAATTAGTTCTTTACTTCCCTCGTATTATTTTTTCAAACACTTTGCTTAATCTATCCTGAAACAAGTATACTTTCAGAATTACACCATTTATGAAAGTGCCTAGAATTTTTCTAGTATAAAAAAATCACTCAAGAATAGAATAGAACGTGGCAATAGCTATTCCAGAAATGTATGGGACGGTGGGAAGGCATTTTGTTATTAACCCATGCATGAAACTTTAATAAAAAAAATTGTATCTTTATCAAAGACCAAGACCATTATCTGAACACCCATGAATATTAACTTAAATGCCTTCCCACATCCTCATACCCCTTTTTCTGGAAAATAACAATAATTAATGCAGCAAATTTGCAGAAACTATAAATAAGTTAGACATATGAAGTAAGCCATTCTTAGAAATTTGTTTGTTACTTTGAAAAGCTTTATACTACAATATGTGATTAAAATAGAAAAAGAAATTATTATAAAAAGTTAACAATACAATTTAAAACTTGTCTGTTTCATACTTTTGGTATAAAAAAAAAAAACCTTTTACAGTGTTTAAATTATTAAAAAAATAAAAATAAAAATAAGAAAGCAGTAATTATTTTTTAAAGAATATGCAACTCGGAATTATTTGAAAAATCTATATTGGGATAAAAATTTCATACAGTTTTATGAATTGGATTTGTTCAGACAATGCACATGACAGTTTGGACGGATTTCTTACAAGCATGAAAAAATGACTGAATATGAAATGATTAAAAAAAATTGAACATCAACTCTCCAAAGTAACCAGCAAATTCAAAAGAAAGAACTTCACACTCATTTTTTCCCTCTCTAAATAAAAAAAAAACAAACGGGAATGGTAAGGTTCACACACAAACAAATCATATGTTGACAAGATATCCTTACATTAATTGGTGAATTTTATATAACAAACATTGTTTTAATAATAATAATATTATAAAATATAACTGGCTTTCATTTGTTAGTCTTTTTTTTTTTTTTTTTTTGGACAAGGTTATTCCAGTTAATAATAGAAAGATGGTGTTAAGAAATATATAATCTTCACTGACAATTGTCATATAGTATATACAGTGATACATATACTAATGGTATAAGTATCGACTGTGAATCTTTCTTTTACCACTGGCCCAACCATTCAACATGAAGTCTATAATATTAGTGACCTCACATCAATTAGATTTATTTTAATTTACTTTTTTTTGTATTTTGTATTTTTTTGTATTTTAATTTTTATTTTTTTTATTATTTTTTTTTTACTTTTATAAAAAGTTATTTTTATATATTTTTTTATTTATTTTTTCTATCTTGTGTTTTTTCATACTTTTTTTTCATTTTTCTGATGATTAATATATAAATCTGTATATACAAAAAAAAGAACACCAATTTGTTCAAAGGATTGAAATACAGTTTGTTTTCAATACCTACCATTTAATTTTTTACTTTGTGCTCTTTTTATAAACTATTGTGAGAATTGTCTTTTTTTTTATTTACAGGTTGATTTCATGATTTTAGGATGACCTGACTAGATTTAAACATTCATACTGGAGTATGAATGAAATGTCATGGCAACAACTGCTACATTATAAAAATCTATGATTTATTTACAATGGATTTCTGCTAAAAATGTTGGAAATTATATTTTTTAATAGAATTCACCAATAAACGTAAGGATACAAGTCTTGCTAATGTCTGCCAAGGATATCTGGTTCAAATATATAAATTTTCAACCTACAAAAAAAATAATTGCGCATAGACTCACACTCACAAAGATGTCTTGCCTGTCTGTACATGGAAGATAACATTAACATTGATATCAGATGTGTCTATGGGCGTAGAGACATGTAGATACTGATCAAAGTAATAAAAATAAAAAAAACATTCAATAAAGGTAATATTTACAAAGTTAAGGGAGTAAATAAAATAGTTGAGAAAATTGCAAAATCTCAAGAAGTATCTAGACAACTTGTTGTCACAGATGGAAAGCAGCACCTATGTCTTACCTGGCTGCAAGCATTGCAAAAAAAAAACAACCCACACAAATTGTTTCAGAAAATTTTGTTAACACTGGCCTTTTTATTTTAAACATTATATGTTTCCCATGTTTTTGAAAAAGATTCTGTAATAATCATAACTATCAACATTCAAGACATCTTTCACACCTAAATCTTAGTCCTCTCATTGTTTTAACCTTTCTGACAAGAAAAGTTTGTCTATGTATATAATTATGAGGACATTGAATGATTACATTCCTCCCCCACTAAAAGACAATTTAATTGTCTTAAGTCTGTCATGCAGAAAGGAACACAAACATTTAAGACTAATATAGAATTAAACAAAATTTCAAACCTAAAAAAACATTACTTTTGTAAGACTGGACAGTTGAACCGTTGATAAAATGTTAAAATCTGTTAAAAGGTTGAATACTAAATTAACAGTTACCCACACATTCAAACCAACACAATCATATGTATTAAACACAACAACACACTGTAACTTGTACAATTACTCAACAAAATATCCTTGACAGACTTAATACCACACAAAAATAATGTAGGAAGATAAAATAACAATTTTCCTGATTCTCTAACAACTATATAAAAATGGTTATTTTTCAAACATACATAAATATATCACACTTTAATATAATAAAATAAATTGGAACACATTTTCTATAAGAACTCTTTTATATCACCAAGTCTTTGACAATAGATATTTATATATAAATATATATACATTTGTATATAACCGTGACTAGAGAAGAACGTGTGTAGATATAAAACACTGTGGCTTTAATTTGTCAATTATTTCATTATAATTATTATTCCATTTTCTTTTAATACCATCATAAAATTATTATTTAATAAATAGATCACCAGTATTTCATTTAAAATTAGTTTTTCACAAAGAAAAATAGAGATACAAATTTTAAAGGAAAAGTTGCATCATTTTTTTTTTAGCTCACATGACCCAAAAGGGTCATGTGAGATATCATCATCGTCATTGTGGATCAATTGGAATCAAACTTGGTAGGAATAAGAAACATTTTTTTCTGTAAACTTAAAAGTGTTACATAAATATTTCACCAGTGTATCCTTATTTTTTTTTAATTAACAAAATCTACAAAGCCAACTAGAGGCTGCATGCTGCCTATTATCACTCATTTGATTTACAGTCATATTTCATACATTTTACTATGTGTCAAGTAGACTCGTTCTAAATGAAAAGATTTTTTGTTTATATCTAAGCCAATCAAATGTTATCAAACTCTGGTGCCAAAATGGATGAATTGTTGGATTGTATTGAGAAAACTTATATTATCGTTCCTGCCAAGTTACTAGCCAATGGCCTTGTGGTGTCGTAGAAAAAGTTTTTGGTTTTTTTTTATACAGAGGACCATACAAAAATCATTCATAAAAAGCTTTGGTTCCGATAGTGCAGATATTTTTGAAATTTAAAGATGATAAACAGATTGCCCGACAATAGCCTCCAATGCTCTCGTAGCTTTTGGCCAGTTGAGCTAAAGACAAAAAAGCACTTAATTTCAATATGGAAACAGGAATGAAATCCCTAAAATAATTATCTACATTTTTAAAAAGTATCAAAGATTGAAGAAAAAAATATATAATGGAAAGCATACAACAATAGAATAGCAAAAAGCTCTTGTTTCTGTTTATAATCAAAGACTTGGTGTATCACACATCACAAGTCTCTAAAGACTGTGATATAATACATAACAAATTATCTACAACAATAAACTTCCTGATTCTAAATATAACTATGTTGAAAGCTCTAACTTAGCACTTAAAAAATATCACACGTTCAACTACAACATTGTTTATCAGGAATCTGCTTCTAACATTTCTAGAAATAGTTTGTGCATCATAACTCGTCCATCCTTTTTAATATCAAACCAGTACTGCTTGGTGAGAAGTTTCATATGAGTTAAAGATGGAAGTAACATGTATAAATGTCCGACACGTCGTAGATTTCCAGAATACCGGTTCTTGACATATTCTAACAAAGCATCTTGTAGTTTGTCTTGTAATGTTCTTACAGCTTCACTGTTTTCTATCACTACATCTGAAAAATAAATGTGGAACATTTTTTTAACATGATAAATTTTTTTATCAAAACAGGAAGGTAAGTATCCACATAAGAAAAAGGCACAAAGGTCTGACAGTAATTATAAAAATGGTAAAACTTTGGATGTTTAAAATTCAATTTGTAATCACTGATGTTTTTGTCAAAAAGTAATGAAATGTTTGCCAGATATATGCTGTTATCTTTTTCATGCTTGATGCAAAGTCTTTTTATTTGTTTCTTAATTTGCAATATGACAATCAGTAAACAAAATTGTTTTATCCCCCCACTTGTTATATTTCCATGGTAATAATTATGTATTATGCCGTGATCCTTAGTAAGTCTGCATTAAATGTGGCATGGTATTAAAGCTTCATTCAACACTTTATAAAAATTAAATATTTAAATAATAAATAACTATATTAATATTTTCAGGTGTTTTGTGTAAACAGATTAATATAAGCGTTACACTGGTTTCTGAATCTTAAATTCTATTCGATTATCGTGATATCCATGCATATTTATCAATAATTTTTTGTTTATCTATTTTCAACCAACCTGTATTGCATAGAGTCATGGCTTTCAATAAAAGGTATTCTTCCCTTGTAACTCCCATATTTGTAAATTTGTTGGCAAGTTTTCTGGTGAGATTATCAAGTTCCAGAGAGCACTGGCATGTTCTACTTTCATCAGCTGTAAGTTGAAGGTCTTCGGCATATCGTATATATGTAGTATATGGACATGATCTGTATACCAGGTTGAGACATAAAATTTCTAACCATGAGTGTTGTAGTAAGTTCATTTGGTCACTTAATGAAAGGTTGCAAAACCCTAAAATCAAAAAATAATACATTAAATCACTTTAAAGCTATTCCATAAAAAACCTGCATGGTTGGATAAGGAGCTAAAAGCTGATTCATGAACAACATACAGTGAAACAGTCTAAACTGAACCCTCTATAAACTGGAATCCTGTGTAAATCGAACTTTAAATAAGGTTGCCATGTAGGAAATTCTTATTAATTTAACATGTATAAAAAGCAGAACATCTATCTATTCCCAACACAAAGGTTGGTCCTAACGATTCGGTTTAGTCACGTTTCACTGTGCTATTTTTCCAAGACAATGACTGACGCCAATCGATAATATAAAATAAAAATTATTTCCTACCCAACTGTAGACTTTTAATGAATTAGAATAGCTCTAACAATATTAATTACTATCAATGCATGGTATAATATGATTTTTAAATACTTGTCCATCCTGACATAGAATCATACAAACAGTGGCGCATAATTGAAAATAAAACTCCATGTTTCATGTTTTTGAATCTAGGAACTTCATTCATTCTTGAAACACCATGAAGTTCTTGTACTGCGAGTCTTACACTAAAGATATTTTATATATATAAAGTGCGGATATTTTATTCAAGCTCTTGAAAATGTGCCGGTATACAATTTAGTGATATTCCACATGAAATTTGTTTGTTTAAATATTTTCTACAGTGAACACATTTGGTTATTTGATTTGAAAATTATACAAAAAAACTCTCTGTTCTGATACTTGTTTTGACCAATGAAAGTTCACCAATATTACCACATACAGTGAATTGTCTTACCTGGCACTTGTTTGGCCCAGCTGATTGTGATGACGAGTTCCCTATCTGCTAGATCCGAAACAGCTGCTAAGAAACGTATTTCATCGCCCTGGAGATCTGGATCTGGAGTGGCATAAAGTTTGTCTAGCTGCAGTTCTATACTTCCTAATTGTGCTAAAATTTTATTTTCACATACTGAAAAAATTAAACAGTAGAATTAGCTACATGCACCTAATTGTGCTAAAATTTTATTTTCACATACTGAAAAAATTAAACAGTAGAATTAGCTACATGCAATTATTTTTTTAAATGAGTGAGCGAGTGAACATCATTTAATGCCAAATGAACAATTATTCAGCTAAATCATGGTGAGAACTAGTTACTTTTTATGAGATGACGATGATGTCTGTTTTGTACTAGACCAACACGTATGGTTGGATTTTAATAGTGCTAACTCACTGCAATAACATTCCGCAGGTTGAAATGCCGCTCCACTGGGGACACATTATCCAGACTCAGAGGTAACCATTCTTTGCTCTTATTCCTTAATGTTGTGTGCTCAGTGAAGAAGCAGCAAATATCAATTTTAAAGTCTTTTACTTGACCCAACCGGGGATCAAACCCACAATCTACCAAACTTGAGGTAGGCATGCTTTAACCAATTACATGACAAGGGTAGTCGAATTATTGAGTACAATTCAGTTATGTATTGTGATATATGCAGTGACAAACTGATGTTTATTCAATGATGTAATTCCCTTTAACTAAAACATGAATTTCTTAAGAAATCTCTAAAATTACTCAAAAAAGAAAAAGAAAAAAAAAAGAAATACATTTTGTAATGCTTATCTCCCTTAGACCAAAATGATTATTACCTTCTATACAAGCTTTTTTAACCATGGGCAAGATATGTTGTATGATAGGCTGAGAATCAGGACTTCTTTTGTACTTTTGTCTACCACCACGAACACGGTCTAGACGAACACCTGAAAATACAGAAAAACCACAACAATTGTATGTTGTCTTCTGATTTTATTTTTATCAATAAAAACTGTGTTTACATTCTTTACGGCAAGTGTTTTCATATTTACATTTTAATAAAGAGAGAGTACTAGTTATTACGTAACAATGATGGAAGCTGCCAAGCTAATTAGTATTTATTTATATAATAATGTAGATAGTGATTAACAGCTGGCAGCCAATAAATTGTCCTATCATTCTGTGTTTTTATTCATACCAGTACAATGGTTTACTTACTTTCTAAATGTATATACAAATGTACCAGTATTTATTATTTAAGATGCAAAAGGTTTGAATACATGCTTTTTTTAATCAGAATGAAATGCAGTTGGTTAAATGGCAAATGAACATCTGTTATACCACAATTAGATTAACCTCTTTAAAAAGGTCAGTAATGTCATAAATTACATGTGTGCATCAAATTTTAAATACCAACATCTACAAAAGTTCAAATGCTGCTACTAAAAATACACTTTTGGTTTTCTTTATGTACTATCCTTGGTGAACAAAAAAAGACTGCAACATTCCAGTTTAACACCTTAATATGCACCATGTGTGTTATATTTATATTCATTTATATGGTAATAAACACATCAGTCTAGATATGCATGTCATATTGTTTTAGTTTTTATATAATATTATAATTTCAAGTGGGGCCGTTGTGGTCGTGAAAATGGTAGTTGGATTTACAATTACCTATGCAATCAGTGCCTATCACTGCTAATGTTGTGAGTTCGAATCCCACTCAGGAGATACAACATTATGTGATAAAGTTTGTCAGTGACTTATGACAGATCGGTGGTTTTCTCCGGTTTCCTCCACTAATAAAACTGTTGCCAAGATATAACTGAAATATTGTTAAAAGTGGCATTAAACACCATAATCCCAAACCCAAACCCTAAAAAAAATTAAGTCACACATATTAAAAGGGCATAACTTAAGACAGATAAAAGACATGAACTTTGACTTGTATTTCATCCATCTGAAACTAAAGATGATGCTTAAACTAGAGGCTCTGGAAAGCCTGTCATTGCTCACCTGGTAATAATTGGCAGGGTAAATCCTTAGGAACGTGAAGTCTAACAAAGATTCATATTTTCTTGCGACTTAAAGACACAATTTGCTTACTATTTAATGTGTGCTCCATAAATTCTGAAAACCTAAAGTCAAAATTAAAATCTCCCATGGTAAGTATATTAGACTGGAGGTCGGGGTCACAGGACATAATTTTAAGGACCATTCATGCCATGTTTGATTTAAATTGGCTTACTGGTTTCAGAGGAAAAAAATTTTAAACATTTTTCCCATAGGGTCCTATGTTAAAACTATGTTTGCTGATGGTGGCCATCTTGGATGGAGGTCGGGGTCACATGACATTATTTTGAAAGTTGACCACCTAAGGACCATTCATGCCATGTTTGCTTTAAATTGACTTACTGGTTTCAGAGGAAAAACATTTTAAACATTTTTTCCATAGGATCCTATGTTAAAACTATGTTCGCTGATGGTGGCCATCTTGGATGGAGGTCGGGGTCACATGACATTATTTTGAAAGTTGACCACCTAAAGACCATTCATGCCATGTTTGCTTTAAACTGACTAACTGCTTTCAGAGGAAATTTTTTTTAAACATTTTTCCCATAGGGTTCTATGTTAAAACTAAGTCAAGTCATGGTGGCCATCTTGGATATGCGATCAGTACAAAAATAACAAATTTAGTAGAGGACCATCCAGTCATCATTTCTATAATGCTACAATTCCATCGGCTGAGTAGTTTCTAACAAGAAGATTTTCAAAGTTTCAACCAATCAGAACACATTATTGGCTCTGGTGGCCATGTTGGATTTCCGATCTGCACCAAAATAACAAATTTAGTAGAGGACCTCCCAATGAACATTTCTGCCAAATTTGGTCCAAATCAGTTCAGTGGTTTCAAAGAAGAAGAAGAAAGTATGAAAAGTTTACAGACGCGGTCGACGACGACAACGACGGATGCAAAGTGATGACAAAAGCTCACATGACCCTTTGGGTCAGGCGAGCTAAAAAAGGTAACTGCCATTTCAAGTTGAATTTGACTAAAAGATTTGATAAGACAAGGATTTCCTTAATTTTCTCCAATAACAATAATGTTCTGTTGATTGTAGTTAATTTCCGTTTTTTTTACCAGACAGCAAGTCTATTATATTATGTATTTTTTTTATTCCCACATCAGATTAGGTTGGTGCTATAGCTTTTGCCACTTTTGCTCATGAAAGCCATCAACTACATACAGAATAAATTGTTTTGTATTTTTGTCCATTGATTTCATTATACCTTTCATCCCGGCAATGTTGCCCACTACACAATGGTAAAATCGTAGGCCTCAAATCAATAGTAACGTTACTACTAGAAGCCTTTTAATTCTCTATTACCTCATGATTCCAGAGTTTCTAAACACCATGTTATATAATCCACGAAAAAGTTTAATATTTCCAAATTCTAATAAAAAAAGACAATTTTTTTTTACTTCATCAAAGAATAATGTTGGAAGTGAACAAATTTTTACAAGACGAACAACAAAGAAATCAATACCTCGTCTTTTTCCCATACACTCAACATCTTGACATTTACTTATTGTAATGTGAAATCATTCATACAAATTTGATGACAATATTATAACTATGCATAACTGATAGCTTCTTCTACAAGAGAATTTGTCATCTAATCCATTATTCTATGTGTGTGTGATATAATTTTTTTGGGTACTTTTTCAAGCAACAATGGTCATTTATAACTTCATGATGCTTTATAATTTTCCTTTTGAAATTTGTCTATCCTGTGTAGATGGGTATGGTGCTTAATGCCACTTTCAACAATATTTAAGTTATATCCTCTTTTGAAAGTCGATCCCTAAGCTGTTATTCATGAAAAATAAAACTGTAGCTTATTTATTTTTGCTTTTTTCTTAATAAAATATTTGTTAATTCAAGGTTATTTTGGACACAAAAACAAAATCCCCCCCCCCCCCCCCCCCACCCATATAATTCTTTTTGATTAAGTTAAAAAGGGTGATAACTCCTTCAACAATGGTCTGATCACACTGCTGTAACAATATGCAAATCCTGACATGCTTATTTAGGCAGCATGCTAAGTATTGAGGAATTCCCATATAAAATGTAGGTGGAATAGCATGTGTAAAATATTATAGGTTAAAAGGGGCAATAACTCCTTCAACAAATGTCTGATCAAGCTTTTTAAGATGTGAGAATCTCTATATGGTAATAAAGCATACATGTACCAAGACAAATTCAATGCAAACCATGACAGTGCATGAATTACTTATTCTTTGAAGATAAACAATATAGAGAAAGAGTAAATCATACTGAACAAACAAAAGCAAGGTGATAAAAGAGAGAACACTAAATTAAGTTTTGTAACGCTTAGGTAATGGGGTTATATAATTACAAATCAGCAACTTTTGGAAGCCTTTCGTAAGACATGTATTTTAAGTTTTCTTTCTCTCTAATCTCTAGGATTTGGACAAATGCCAATTCAGAATATCCCTGTACTTGAGATGTTAATTCTTTGTACTGATTAGTAAAATATTGATCAAATTTTAAAACGACTTGGACAAATGAATAAATAAAAGGGGGATGGATGCTACATGTAGTAAACTATACATAGTAAACTGTCACCCTCAATTTGTAAAGCTTCAGTTCTTCAATGTAATTATTTGAAATGTTTTATTCAAATATCAATTACCTTAAAATACCTGTAATATTACAACAGATAAAAACTTAAACCAAGCACTAATATATAGTACTACTCTAGACTGCATAGTTCTACTGATCTAAACATGTTGTGCACATGTTCTCAATTTTATGTTACTGATTTGAAAAGGGCTAGGATCAGCTCCTGCTTTTAATAATTTCAATTACGAGGTCTGGTTCTTAATTAAATCTGTCTTTTTTTTTTGGTGGAATTACACTTGCATAATTGAAGACTTAAAACATCAAATAGCAATTTTTTTTTTTTTTTTTTTTTATCTTTGAGACCATGAGATAATTAAATTGTTGTTTCTTCCCCCTCCCCCCGACATCTTTTTTGGCATTTGCATTTGCCTCACACGTAAATTGTAGAATGCTTTTTTTTTTATTTTGAGGTACCAAGGGTTTTATTTTGTCCAGAATGTCATGCTTACCATGCATTAAGAAAATATAAAAACTCTTTTTTGCATTATTATTATTATCATATATATTGTATATTATATATATATTTTTTAACCATTCTTATATGAAGTAATTCTGACAAGATGTGGCTAAACAACTATACTGGAATTTATGATACCATATTCCTGAAACTGAATTTTTAAAAGGTCATACAAAGTTTGTTTCAGTTTGTAAAGAAAATTTACTCCAATTCATTGACACATGACACCAGACAAAAAAGACAGATAAAAAAACAAACAAATTAATATGATACTTTAACAATACATGTAAAATTAAAATATCATAGTATGTTAACAAGTTTTATGTGCTTTCATTGTAACATTGGGGGATCATCAAATTACATCAAAACAAACATTTGTCAACTGATTTGGTCAACATAATGGGGCAGTTTTGAAATAAACATTTTTCTTATTTATAATATCTTTGACCACCCTGAGAGAATAAACATATAAAGATAGGGAGCCCAGGGTCACATTTCTACATCACTATAGTAGGTTATCCGAATATTATCAAGTTTACATGTTTGGTGGGTCTTCTTTTTTTTCTCTTCTTTTTTTGGGGGGGAGGGGGAGGGGGTTACTTCTATACTAACAGTCCATAACATACTTTATAAGTTCATGCTTAAGGCCATATTTTCAAGAAGCAATCCATTCTTGAGGAATTAAGGACAATCTAAGGTGTCAGTTCCCATGTTTCAATATTTTTGTTGATTTGTCTGTTTTAAAATGTTATATTTTACTAATTAAATAAGTGGAGTTTCTTCTGTCCAAACTAAATCTACATAATCTGATTTATTTTATTTACTTATTTTTTTTGTGTGATAGCAGTTTCCATTACTATGTTGCTTTTTTTAACAGTTAATCTGGGTACACAAAGAAAGCTGCTGTGGTTGTACAATTGGCAAGTACTGTTCATTTTTAATTTTTCAAATGGTTGGATAGTTAAAGTTGAATGAAAAGTTACCTAGACATGACCTAGTACTAAAGAGGGGTTGGTAGATGTTACTGTATGGCAAAAAAAAAAAAAAAAACAGGTACAGCTTATATCTGAATCTTATTTAGATTACAGGTATTCTCAAGGTTACACTTTTATCATTTCTTCACAAGTCAAGGTTACACTGTTTTGAAGGAGTCAACTGGACACAAACATGACCATGAAAATGTCAAGATTTACTCAAATGATCAGGCAGTGTATCACAACATCTACCTATCTGATATAAAAAAAATTAATCCACTGTTTATCTATTTTTCAAGGACTTTTTTACACTCCCACAGTTTGCCTGGTTTATTTTCATGACCAAATAAATTTATTAGTATTATCATGTCTAGTAAGAAAATAAGCATTTGAATCTGTTTCTAATTGGCATACATGGTAAATTTTGAATCCTTACACTAACAGGCCATATCTAATATTTACAGAGACTATCAACTTAACAAATTAATTTGGTAAAAGTACATGTACATGTATCTTGATATTAGGGAGTTAGGGTTATGGTGTTTAATGCCACTTTCAACAATATTTCAGTTATATCGTTGCAATCAGTTTTATTGGTGGAGGAAACCTGAGTACCTCGACATAAGTGAGATTCGAACTCACAATGTTAGTGGTGATAGGCATTGATTGACCAGGTAGTTATAAATACAACTACCATAAATTATTATCACGGCCATGACAGCCCCTCATGATATTAGTATTGAAGTGAAAATTAATATGTACACAAAGTATTAAAAATCTAGGTTTATTGTAATTTAGAACTCAACATATCACATAAAAGGTAGACCACAAGTTATCACATGGTTAGATAATGGCAGGAAAACTACTATGTGTTAACATCTCCTTGACAAAGGCAGTCAATTAGACAGACATCATGAGGTTGGACATAAAAAATATTTGTTACTGACATGTATACCATAATGTGTAATATAAATTGTAAATTAACCTTTAATTTCTGATTACAGTTGTCTTGGTTTCTATTACAGCCCTCTACTTTTAATTAACATTTGGGCCCCTTGTTCCAAGTCAATAGAAGCCAGAATCCTAAAGTTTAAGGGATTGTTGTTTAATACAAAGGGAGCAATTTACCAGCAATATCAAGGCAAAATGAGATGAAGATAATGTCTGCTTAGTACTAGACCACCATGCTAATAGTAGATGGTCATAGTCATAGTGATAGCTGACTGAGACAACAGTCCACAGGGAGCTTAGTACTAGACCACCATGCTAACAGTAGATGGTCATAGTGATAGCTGACTGAGACAACAGTCCACAGGGAGCTTAGTACTAGACCACCATGCTAACAGTAGATGGTCACAGTGATAGCTGACTTGAGACAACAGTCCACAGGGAGACATATTGCTCCACTCAGACACATTATCCCCATTCCAAGCCAACCAGTGTTTGCCCTCACTCACTGCTGCGTGCTTAGTGGAGAAGATGCAAATACAAATGTTATAGTCTTTGGTTTGACACGACCGGAGCTTGAACCCATAATATACCGCACTCGCACTTAAGGTGAACACAGTAAGTGTAATTATGGTATATATTTAACGAGGACGAACAATAACCAAGCCACAATACCAATACATTAACTTGTGAAATATACCTGAAGCAAACTAATATTTGATGTATAGCAGTAAGCCATCATGTCATTTATCTTCTCAGTACATCTTGTATTTTTGTGGTTTTAAGGTTCTAAATTTATACTCATTAAATCAGGTTAATATTCTTAATTTTTTTGTTTTTTTTTCTCATTGTTCTTAAAAATAAGGGATATGTTGCAATACCATAAGCAGTTAGTTATTTATAGTTCAATTATTTACTGGTACCTCTGGAAAATGACATCAATGGTCTATTAAATTAATATGCTTGTCATTCGACATTATGGCTTTTCAGTAAATTTGAAAATCAGCCCACCTCCACCCCTCCCCCCTTTGCTTTGAGAACTATTGTGTCTTCATTTATTCCTTTTATTCAAGTTCACAAATAAGTGTTGTGATATACAATAAATCCTTTCTAGGTTGTTTATTTTATTCTTAACAATATAATAACTTCACATGTACTACAATTGTTAAGATATAAATAAATACAAGCCATATTGATACTGCAAGCTAAGCAGAGAAGCAGCAACTACCAATTTTAGAGTCTTTGGTTTGACAGATGGAAGATCGAACCCACAATCTACCGCACCCTGGGCAAGCACAATAACCATCATCATGGTAATGAACCCACAATCTACCGCACCCTGGGCAAGCACAATAACCATCATCATGGTAATGAACCCACAATCTACCACACCCTGGGCAAGCACAATAACCATCATCATGGTAATGAACCCACAATCTACCGCACCCTGGGCAAGCACAATAACCATCATCATGGTAATGAACCCACAATCTACCGCACCCTGGACAAGCACAATAACCATCATCATGGCAATAAAAGTCCTAAAGTAACCAAATCTATGTTTGTATAAAAAAAATTTAATACCTAAAGTCAAATGGATTTTTTTTTATCAAGATTTAATTGAATATAACTGAAATATTGTTGAAAGTGGCATTAAACACCATAAACCAACCAAACCTATATTTATGTATAATCTGGAATTTTTCTGAAGAAACATATACCATATACTTTTTGTTTTGAACTGAATAGATTTTCTAGAGCTTGTTATCTTTTAAGTAACATAATGTACATTTCTGCACATTTTTATTTTGTGTTTAATGAATGCTTCTTTCTATAATTATACCTTGATATCAGAGATGAAATCCCTATACCAGGATAAAACACAATTTTCAGACAACTTTGTAAATGGTTAATTAGAATGATTAAAACAAACATTTTGCTGACTCAGGATATATTATCAGTCAGTACATTACAAAAATGAAGGGAAAAAAATTGCAAATGGCTCTGACAGTCAGTCCCCTGGGCTAAAAAAGGTAACATAATTACTAAATGATTGATCAAAATGGCCTATGGATATTTTTAATTTTAGAACACTATTTCTATATACAGAAAAAGAAATTCATTTATTCTGACATGACCTGTATATTTGAGATCATTTGATATCTCGGACAATCAGTGTATCTTCTACCTGACAGAGAACATTTATGTCCATAGGATATTAATGCCCCTACTTTCAGCTAAAGATACACTAAAATCTATGCCTGGTGCAGGTGACAACAGCTTTCAGCTGGGCAAAGGGATCTATAGTTAAGAGCATGAGAACCACAACAAAAGTCAAACTCCACTTTCAACAATATTCCAGTTATAACATACTGATTGCATAGGTAGTTGTAAATCCACCTACAATAAAATCACAACTACAATGTGCCAACCCCCCTCCCCCTTTCTTTTTTTCCCTTTTATGGTCTTAAACATGGTCTCTAAATTTCAAATGAATTGCTTAAGAGGAACTTAAATTTATTGAAAATAAGTCAAATCGGGACAGATCTTGCCGGCTTGGGCATACTTACTGACACAAGTAAATATTAACACTATGGGGTGGGGCATAAAAATATGACATGTCAGGGCAATGATCTTGTGCATTTCAACTGAATTGTAATAGGAGCATAACAGTTGTACACTGTACATCATGAAAAATACTTTAAAAATCGCTCAAGTCAGATCAACAATTATCATTATAAGGGCATGAAAAATAGGGTCTGGTGTAGAAGATTAAAACAAATCCACCAGTACATGACAGAGGCCTTAAATTATATACCTGGAAGAAATTAACACAATAATATCATTTATCAAAGGCAATTTGTCAAGCATGATGTTTTTATGCATACTAAATTTTGACCTACTACATTGAGTGTATTTCGCAATTTTTGACTGCTAAGTGGGTCAGGTAAATATAATTGTAAGCTATACCCTAAATACAAATGTACTGAGGATTATGTCACTGCCTTGTTGAATGATTTCTAGAGGGATTGCGAAATTTATCATAAAATTGTCAACAGAAATTAAATGTCCTGATTTCAACTTATCACAATGACATCAATAACCATGTAAATATCTTCCTTGTTTAAAAAAGGTCCAAATTTAATTTTTTTTACCTGTATGTATGAGAACTGATGCTAGATAACTGTCAAGTCATTGTACTTGCACATGATAATGTATTAATAGTTCTCTCATGGAAAAAAAAAACCACGGATCTACCTGCTGAAAATGCATCACACATCTTAAAATTAAGGTTTTTTTAACAACAAAAACAGGAAGCATTTTCAAATTTTTCATTGCATTTATCCTGAATATTTATAGATACAACACTTGATTTTAATCAAATATCTTTAAAACATAGAAGCCATACAATATATTGATATTGTATCCTTAAAGTTTAACCTTATTATCACCATAGATAAAAATTTAACAGATACCATAGAATGCAGTTAACCTGGTCAAATATCCAAGAAAATGGTGGCTTCCAACATTATTTCTCTTGTATATATTCATTTCAAGTCTCATTTCAGCATCAGTCGATATTCTGTCAACAAAACTAGAGAAGCCAAAATTACTGTAACCTCAAATGAGAAATTCCTGTTTTTTAAAAAAAATCGTTGAAAAAATTGTAAACTTTAATTATAATGTAGTTTAACACTTTCTGAAGTCTTCAAATGCATTACAAGATAATGAATGTAAACAAAGGACATATTGATTAAGGAATGACATGGTCTCTTTCTAAGTAAAATGCAGATTTTTCATCTCTCACCCTAGGAACAACAATTGTCATTTTATCATTGATTTTTCCCCTATCACATACATTCAGAATACATATTTATTTATTTTTTGCAGGTAAGATCATTCCTGTAATTTTTCCACATTTTCTAGTATGACTTCTATTTCATAAAATAATCAATTTGTGAGTTCATTTAACCAATGGTAGGTGTCAACTTGGTTTACTAGCACTACCACAAGATCCATATATTACATTTATTTAATTTGAAAATCTATTTTCAGATCAATAAAACAGGTCCCATCTGATTTGAGGGCTTTTATTTTGTTTTTTCTCTTTTATGCTCCTTGATAATGCAAAAAAGATTTTTTTCAATTATTACTGATTATTAATTTATTTTGAGCTCTATATTTATTTTATTATTGACCGACATGAAATTTGCAGGGTTATGCTGCTTAACACCACTTTCAACAAAATTTCAGTTACATTGTGCTGGTGAGTTTTATTGGTGGAGGAAACCGGAGTATCCAGGGAAAACCACTGACTTGCCACAAGTCACTGACAAACTTAATCACATTATGTTGTATCAAGTACACCTCGCAGGAGCGGGATTCGAACTCACAACTTTTAGTGGTGATAGGCACTGATTGCATAGGTAGTTGTAAATCAAACTACCATACAGTCATGACGGCCCCCATGAAATGTTAAATGGATAAAATAGATACTGGTGATCTCTGCTGATGCAAAGACACTTGTTTATATATACTTATTAGTCTTAAAATATTTGATGAAATTCCATAGTGCATACAGCTTTGCATACAGACAGTATTAATAAAATGAATAACTTGCCTAACAATGGCTACATACCATCTGATGTATATAACATCAAAATTCCAAGGAAGTAGTAGTCTTTGACAACATACTGATTAGATTTTTTTTTAACCTTTATTTCTTTATTTCTTTCAGACCTAGTATATATACAACATCAATCTGTCTTGCTGCTGTTTGCCTCAATTTAATCAAATCAATCTCATACTTTGTATATATAGATCTTCTTGCACTGGCTGGTATGGATTGACAAATTGTTTTTATCAATAACCAGATCCATTTAGTTTTAATCATAAGATCATTCTATTTGTTTCCTAATAAATCTCCCCGTTGGCATTAAAATATACCCATTAAAGCTTATAAAAGACTTTAATTTGCAATGACGTTTTATAACATGTTGTAAAAAATAACCCAATAAAGAGATATAGTGTAATCCTGTATATACACATCTTGCTCATTTTAATTTTTATGAAGTATGATCTAGCATATTCAATTAGAAAAAGGATTTAAATTACATTGTATTTAACTATCAAACAACAGTTGCTGGAATAAATTGACTTCGAAAAACAGTGCTCAGTTTTGATTGAAAGTACAAAAAATGTAACTGATGTATCCAGTAGACCCACTTTTGCATCTTACCACATTTCTGCCAAGAAAGTAGGTTAGGGTCACCAAAAGTAGAGTTTTCATGCTTCTATTTATTGTCAATTACATCTATTCCTTCAAAATGAGGCTATCGTTAATATTATCTTCCCCTATTTATAAATTTTACCGCCATAGTCAACATGAACAATACATGTATAGAGTTCAAATCTTGTTAAATTTTGTTAATAAAATCCAGTTTAATACAAATTGTTTTGGTCAATTAAAATATGGGTAAATAAAGGTTAAACTTAGATGGATAAAATTCAGCTCAAATTTCTTCATAAGTTGATAAAATTCAGCTTAAAAAGTCTTAATAATATGTGGATGAAATTCAGCTTAAAAAGTCTTAATAATATGTGGATGAAATTCAGCTTAAAAATTCTTTGATAAAGTGAATAAAACTTTAAAAAAATCAAATGTTAATAAAAAGTGAAAACAAATGAGTGAATGATCTTCTAAAAGATTTTCATTTTGGTTTCCACCAAGAGAATGATTTATTTGACATGCATCTCTGATCTCATTAACTAACAACTCTTGCAGTTCAGAAAGTTAAATACAATCATCATTGGAGAGGTAACCACAAAGAAAACTACAAAGAAATGTTGTAATTGAAGGTAAAAAGAATCATTTGTCCTTGGCAATGTTTATTAGGCAGAACAGTAGCTGTGAAGCCAGTAATGCTAAAGTCGTTTATTCTGGATGGATCAGTTTTTATTGTATATATAATATATATACTAATTGTCATTATATTGTATAAGATAGCTAATCTTCACACTTTACACTGTAAATCATCAGATAAGTGATATAGACCTACAAACACATAAACAATGAACATGCTCTCCTGGAACAGATAGTACACTTTGAACATGGTGTTCATGAATCTTATATAATATATTAATGTTTTTGAATGTTCCATGATTTGATGTGATAGGATATTGGTGGATTTGTTGATCAACAATTATTGTTTAAACATTATTTTCATAATTTACCTAAAAAATCATTCCTAATCTTTAGTTGCTAAATGCAACTATTTTCTACCAAACACTATTGCATGTTTATAATGTAAATAGTTCTTCTTGGAATATATTATAAGACTTTGTTATTAACCAGTGAATTTAAAATGCTATATTTCTCTCCATAGAAAGATTGACTTATAATACATAACATAGATAACTTCTTTTATGTTCAACCTTGGCTCAGACCTTGTCTTCAACTTTTGATATTTGAAGAAGAATGTAGAACTTAGGTTTGCCAGAATCCTCATTATCTTTGTAGGAGTCCCATTGTTATTACAATCTAAAGATATATTATAGCCTTGAAATTGATGGAACTGTTTGTCAGAAAAAAAGCATAAATTTCTATTGTAGTTTATGATGTACCCATCTCTTATAGGATAGAGACCCTGAAGCAGAATAGCATACAGTTTATACCAGCACCTGTTTTTACTTATATTCTATCAAAAAAATATTGTTAATTGATTGGTACATTTATGAAGTGTTGGACAATAAATAAACCATTTAGGATGAAAATAAAGATAATGTAATTAAACAGATACAAAACAAAACACTATGTGTCATACTAGTTATTATGTATTACTATTAATTAGCCCTTCCTTACTGTCATACTAGTTATTATGTATTACTATTAATTAGCCCTTCCTTACTGTCATACTAGTTATTATGTATTACTATTAATTAGCCCTCCCTTACTGTCATACTAGTTATTATGTATTACTATTAATTAGCCCTTCCTTACTGTCATACTAGTTATTATGTATTACTATTAATTAGCCCTTCCTTACTGTCATACTAGTTATTATGTATTACTATTAATTAGCCCTTCCTTACTGTCATACTAGTTATTATGTATTACTATTAATTAGCCCTCCCTTACTGTCATACTAGTTATTATGTATTACTATTAATTAGCCCCTTCTTACTGTCATACTAGTTATTATGTATTACTATTAATTAGCCCCTCCTTACTGTCATACTAGTTATTATGTATTACTATTAATTAGCCCTTCCTTACTGTCATACTAGTTATTATGTATTACTATTAATTAGCCCTTCCTTACTGTCATACTAGTTATTATGTATTACTATTAATTAGCCCCTCCTTACTGCCATACTAGTTATTATGTATTACTATTAATTAGCCTTTCCTTATTGTAATCTTAATTGAACTATAACTGATAATGACTGGAAAATGATTGTTCTACAACTGTGTAGTACCAATGAACAGTCAACGCTTCATTTACTCATCAATCTGTCGGCAAGAATCTGACTTCAGGGTGTAAAAAACAGATTCAACCATTCTTATGTGTGTAATGATGGAATTTGCTTCCTGTCCAATTTTATACAGGTTTTTTTTTGTTATGGTTTTCTCTCAACATATTTTTTTCTTCTTCCAGAATATAAAAATGGTTTTAAATTTAGAAACTGCATATTCTTATGGCAGTTTGGTTAATAAATAACATTTTGGGGGAGTTTTAATTTTGTCACAAAATCTCAGCATTATGACTACTTTTAATAGTCCACAAGAACTTTTATCTTGCGTCAAATATTAATATCTCCTTGACACATTACGTAATGCTTTTTTAAGTCAAACTTTTCTTTATCAATTTAAGCGGGGAAAAGTTCTCTCAGTGCAGATGATGACATAAGATATTTTGGAAACTAAGTATTTTTCCAGCTTTTATGTAAGAGAGGAACCTCAGATCTTGTTTTAGTATGTGAAGGTAATATCAGACGGGTTCAACGATTTATTTCAACCTTGAGCCGAAATCCATGCATCAAAACCCCTTAATTTTACAGATCCCTGCAACATTTAAATGCAAAAAATTTCAATCCAGTAAAATAAACTAAACTATTAACATTCATGCTGACACAGTTTGATTTTCTGCCAGGGGATTTATTCATATTTTCATGTCTGAATAGAGTTTACTATTCCACAAGTCATCAATATAGTGTTTGATCACACAAAACAGGAGAATAAATATCTGTCTGATTTGTTTACCTGCTGTAAGTCAAATAGTAAATAAAGCGATGAATGTATACATTGGTAGAAATATGAATGAGATTAATTCACCATAACAATAATGTTGTATGCCAATATCTATCTATGTATTATATTATAAGCCCTAACCTCAAAACAGCCCGCATGCTGCCAAAATCACAAGTACATGTATTCTAAACTGTCGTTTATTGACGTTTATTGACAGTATCAAAAGTTTACAAACAAATGGTTCATAAAAATTTTATTTACAACAATCCAAATTGAAAAGATTTTCACTTTTTTAATGCTTTCAAAGTCTGTTAAATCAATAAAAGTGAATGTTAATATTTCCCACGGTTTAGTTTCTTGAGTTTTAATCTATATAACACCATATTTATACAATGATAAATATCTACCAATTTCTATGAATATTTGATGAAATGTCAAATTAATTCACTGATTGTAAATATGTACTTACAGCATAAAATTACCATATTAATTTGAACTATATTTATTTACCAACTTCATCAGAACATAATAATAACATGGAAAAGATAATCAGTCGATAAATAATTACAAAACAGTATATAAAGTTGTCCTATGAACAAATCAGAGAAGAGCATTTGCATTGCGAGTAAATGTAGTTACTCTATTTCTGAATGGTCAAGATGTCACTAGAAAAAAACATCCAATTTTGACAATGGAACTCAAAGAGGAAAGTTTAATTTGTTCTCGGTTCATTGCCACCAAAAGAGTAACAAAGAACGCCAAAGATTTCATTCTTTATATTAATGCGTGCTCTTTTGTAATCAGCAAGAAAGACGGTGAGTTTATAGTACTGCAGCAAGTCAACTATTGTTTACATCTTTGGGTCTCTAATGTTTAGAAATGTGTTTGGCTAGAATCATTCTAACCCTTAACTGTGTGGCCTAAGATCATTGTGTTGGAATATCATCAGAGTCAGTCAAACAGAACTTAAGTTATTGTGTCTACCTTGTGATGATAACATACCTATATAATAACACTGCAGCAAGAAATAATCACAAACAAATAAAAACAAATTTGTTTATAGTAATTTAAAGGTACTATTTCAAAAACTAGGAAATATTCTTTAAAATGTTGTTAATTGAAAATCGTGCTCAAAACTCATCACTGACCCCTGACATAATATCAATGCAAATTTTGGTAAATACAAAATTACCCAGGAT
This sequence comes from Gigantidas platifrons, assembly GCA_002080005.1. Lineage (NCBI taxonomy): Eukaryota > Metazoa > Mollusca > Bivalvia > Mytilida > Modiolidae > Gigantidas > Gigantidas platifrons. The sequence goes on along the minus strand of MJUT01029448.1, from coordinate 130,941 downwards.
TCATTAGTTTTTGCAATTGGTGAATTTCTATTGGATTTCCAAACATGAAAACATACCTTCTCGTAACATGCCAACTCGAAGACACTTCTGAAAGCGACATGCTTGGCAGGCTTTTCTTCTTCTTTTTGTAATTTCACAATCCCAATTAGCTGGGCATGAGTATTCTATGTTTCCTGTCAAGATAAAAAAAACCCAAAAGTTAATACTACAGTTTTATATTTCATATTCTAACATGACCTCCTTCTTTCACTTTGTAGACAAACGAGCGATTTGTTGATGGTTTCATCACATTCGCCAGTGAATGTGACGGACTTTTCCATTGGCAGCATAAATTGTGTGCGACATTTTCCGCAAACGTAAATATAAATTGCCTTCTTCCATTCAAAGTATACTACCGTATTTGTACTCTTAGACATATCAGAATCGAAATGAATCATGGAGGTCAGAATGTGTTTCGAGTTTTAACATGGATTGGAGGATATTAGTAAATTTTATCCCTCGCTTCTGGCTCGGGATAAAATACAAATATCCGCCAATCCATGTTAAAACTCCCAACACATTCTGGCTTCCACGATTTATTTCTTAATTAAAGATAAATCAAACAGTGGTTCTTTAACACTGCACTATTAAAACAAACCTCTGTATAATACATTAAGGTAAACAAACAGACTATCTATTGTAGTATGAACAGTCTGTATACTATAATACCCTTAAAATAACCAACATACTAAGGTTGGTTGATTGAATGATTGGTGTTTGATGCCAACTTTAGCAGTATTTCAGCTATATACTAATGTTGGACACTTTATGTCCAAAACACATACTTTAAAGAAAGGTCTTAAAAAAAAAAACTCAATGTACATGCATAAATTAAAAGAAGTTTTCTCTTTATTATGAAATCTTTCAGAAAACTGAAACAAAATATTCATATTTTCCCCTGTTTACTTAATAACTGTCTCATAAACCAATTCTCATGGCTTATTAACAATTTGTCAAGAATTATTGGCATAACATGAAAGAAATTGGGGTGTCTTTAGTGCTGAGATGTACATGACATTCCTTCAGCACTATTTATAAGACAATAATAGTACACATTACACACTCGAACAGAAAACCCCATGGATTACATATAGGACACAGCCTGTTTAGATAAACTATATAGGAGTAAATCAGTGACACAGATAGATTTCTTCAGGAATTATAATCTAATACAGGATACTAGATATGAAATAAATATAATCTTATGTTAACATAATGCCCTCTTTTATCTTTAAATAGCATTACAAAATTCAAGTCCTTGTTTTAGGTAACAACCATCTAACCCTATAATGGGGGGAGGGGGGGGGGGCTATGTTTATTTGTTTAATTTCAGTTGCCAAGCTTTATAGGAATAATAATAACATAGCCCCCTCCCTTCCCTCCTTCAAAAAGTTAAATGGTCAACCTCTTAGTACTAACACTGAACATCTATTCCATTGTCAGCAATAGTATTTTTATCAAACCAGGATGTGATTTTTCTATTCTTTGAAAATTTTCAAAGTGGCAAAGTAAAAAAAATAATTTTGAGGTTGATTGAATTGTTTGTGACAGCACACCAGGCTTAAATATCCAACATTTCTTGAAAGTTACTGCATGACAGTGTAAAAAAACATGGACCAAAGAATTCAATTCAACCAGTTATTTTTGTCACTTGTAAATCATCGTCAAAACACTTGTACAACTAGGAGACATAGTAAAATATCTTACTGTACAAGATTAAGAAGGGTCGAAAACAGGACATTAACTATATTGGGAGATGTTAACAATAACATTGTCTATAATTCCTCATAAAGATCTTGAAAATGATCAAATATTCAAAATATATTTGAAATAAAACTTATTTACAGACAAAATAACTAGGGCAAAAAGTCAAGACATGTTATCATATTGAGTATCAATAAAACAAACCATAAAATAATCACACTGTCAGAAAGTGGTCAGGGAACGAAAAGTTGATCAAGGAAGTAGACGTAGATGGAAAGAAAACTGGTACAGTAGTACCCTTCTTTCTACAATAAAAATGTGGCCTTATAAGAGGGGTGGCCTCTCTGAAGGGGGGACAATTTAGTAGTATTTTACATTTCAGTACATCTAAAATTTGGCCTGATATGGGGAGGGGGGTTTGCCTTTGGTGGGAGTGGCCTTATAAGAGTCCCCTTCTACTGTAATTCATGTAGGTCTAATTAGCATTACTTCTTTGTACCCATTATTTCGTCAGCTATTTGTATTCAACATCAATTGACGATGAAACCAGAATCAAAAGACGAAACCAGAATCAAAAGACGTCAATGCTAAAAAGCAAATTAAACCAGTAAAAACATGACAGCAACAATGACAAAGTAAATAAATCACCTTAATACATTAAAATTACAATGTCTGCAAAATTTGTATACTTTAATTTGTAAAAGGATTTAATACTTAAATTATATGTTTAAGCATGTTCTCCTGATTTAAATGTGGTATATAATTATTAATACGATTACGATTACGATTACACAGTTACAATCATCATTTTAAGTCAATAGTAAGCATTGAAAATTGTGAGCATTCATATGAAATCTTCTGCTAGGATTATTGGACCCCATTGATGCAATGCTGCTAAATATAGTACAGGTAGTTAAATGGATCAATTATTTAAACAATACTAATGAATAGGACCTATCAATGTGAAGGATTTTTTAAGAACTAAACAATTAAATCTAGGACATATCAGCCCAATATGTAGATCAAATTTAAAATATTGAGAATGTGTAAATTAGTCATCTTATTCAAAAGAAACCTCCTCGGTGGACTAATGTTTGGCCCGCATGCCTCAAGTGTAGTAATTAAATCATAAGTTTAATCTCGAACGAGTCAAGTCAAAGACTGCCTATGCGCCACTAAGGAGTAAAAGCAACGACTGGTTGTCTTGGAATCAGGACAATGTCAAACTGTGGACTGTTGATTCCATGCACTAGCACTATTAAAATCCAACTTTAAAACAACTTTCCTTCAATATTGAAAAGACTTTCAATAAATACAAAATGAAGTACATAAATTAAGCATTTAAAATTGAAGAATTTCTGTACATTTCAGTTACTTCAACTGTTTGGACCACACAAAGATTCCTGTACATGAGATTTGGTGCTAATATATCTATATCTACATTATCAATCTAGTATTTTTAAATTAACATGAAATTTACATTATGATTCTGCTATAATCAATGTGTTTTATATTATTTTCACATGTGCCATACAATTATATGAAATTGACTGATTTTACTAACACTGAGGTGTACTTTATGATGTCATTAAAGAAAACAGAAATTTGCTGGTACAGCATGTGCAGGCAGCTTTGTATATAGCACTTCAACTTACACTGCCAAATCAATCAATACATTATAGAATCTCGGGATGAATACAAAGCAGCAAATTACTGCAGGATTTCTAACAGAGTGATATTGATGAAGCAACTAATGGTATACCTGGAGCTATCTATCAATAAAGTTTATCAGATTAAATTCTTTTCATCCAAGGCCATCTCTGACAGCAGCACTAGGAACAAAATGGTATATCCCACTAGTAATTATATCGAAAATCATCAACATCTGATAACTTTCATATGAAAATGCTTACTTTAAGGTGTGTGAACTACTGAACTACATTATTTATGAAAAGACCGATTAATGCAGCATTTTACTTATAGTTTCACAACTCATCTAATGATAAGGTGGTTCAAAGGCAATCAATTTCAATGATCTATAGGTTCAGATCTGTAAAACGGGTGCTTGATTTGATAAAAATCTCATGTTTTTCCAGCCAAACAGTCATGAAACTTTCCAATCAGAATAAAGCATTTATTTAAAGCAGTGTTCTGAGTATGAGAATAATCATTTGTTCAAACATTTCATGACAATAAAGCCAAGTCTGACTGAATATTTTAAAAATTTTCTACTCAAATCTAAGCCAATTTGTTCGGTAAAAGACTCTTGAGAAATCAACACTATTCTATATCACCAAGAGTCAAGTGGGCCAGTGAGTGGATTTCTCCCCAAGAACCAAGAGTACCAGTGAATGGTTTTCTCCAAGAGTCAAGAGTCGGGAAGCCAGTGAGTGGTTTTCTCCAAGAGTCAGAAAGCCAATGAGTGGTTTTCTCCAAGAGTCAGGAAGCCAGTGAGTGGTGCACTAGTTGTACTCTAGTTTACACCTCAGTTATGGTAAACCTCATAAATGAAAGTGGAATAAAACAAAAATCAAATCAATCAATCAATAAATTCAGCCCAAATCTCCTACAAGTCCTTTACCTACATGGTAACTACAGTAATCCCCCTCTCACTAAAGGCCACCCCTCTTGTCAGACCTGATTTTAGATGCACTGAGATAATACTGTTAAATAGTCCACCTCATATGAGGCCATTTTGTTCATTGCAGAAGGGATAATGTTATATGATAGGTACTACTGTATTAAGATCATACAAACACATGTTTATCATATAAAACATAAATATCACTCTTCTGTAGTACTAGGATTTAACTACCAGTATTACGTAACTGTTTCCAATTCCTTTTAGATTTTACATCAAATCATTTCTCAAAAGACTTATTATTTTAAGGCTAAACATAAAATTGTAATTAACTGTCCATCAAACTAAGCATAAGTGAAATAGCAACTGACTAAGTCGTAGGATGAAAAACAAATGATATCAAACATTATACAATCAGATACAACTGTAGTGTATACATTTATAATGTGAATGTTGGTACAGAATAAGGTAGCAGTCTTCGAAATGAAAATTTGAATTTACTGGTCAGAATCAAATTTCTTGAAATTTATTTTTAGATAGTTATAAATAAAAACTGAAAAATTTAGTGGTCTGAACAAAGTTTTACAGGACTTGGGCCAGAGGACCGGTGATCATCATGAAGACTGAGGTTGTAGTTTGGATGTAAACTTCAATCTCCTAAACATAATAATAAAAAAAACTTTATTTTATTATTAAGAGTAAACAGAGAATATATTGCTTCTTATTGCCAGTCCAGAGGAATATCTTCTCAAAGCAGATGCCCTGTACTACATACATGTACAATAACATAAAAACAGTAATCAACTATTTTGCTTGGATTTTTTTTTTACATTATCATAATACAATATAACAAGTGTACAGGGATCCATATTGTTCGCCATTGTTCGGCAAGATGCCTAGTTATTAACCATGCTCTCAGTGACATTTGGTTTTTATGTCAAACAAGCCTATCTTAATTTTGGTTGGCCTTCAAGATGCTATAAATACATGTGCTTTATTAATTAATTTACAGCAAAATTGCTCTTCAATAGATATCAAATAATTCATGGTGACTGCCAGAAAAAACAAGCCTCAACTTGCCATTTCTCTAAAATCACCCACTGATCTGCAACAGCATTCTCAAGAAAACAAAACAAAAACAAATAAGTTTATTAACCCTTCAATACAATATACATAAGAAACAAAAGCATGAATGCCAAAAATCTATTAATAGATGAGTAATATTTGTTTGTCTGACATTCTCATTACAGTTTCCCCTTCAAGAGAAATGTGTGTAGGTGTACCAAAGAAATGTCAAAACATTACCCAACAAAATGCTTCAGATTACCAAGCTATTTAATGGGAATTACTGATAATTAAAAATAATGATTTAATATCACCTTTCTGTTAATTATATAAACAGCAGAAGAAATAAATACAGATTTATGTGATGCAACGAGGATAAAATAATAATATTGGATGGATTGAATTCAAGGTTTAAATGCCACCAATGTAGCAAGTCTACCACCAATGCTATAATATCCTTTATCTATTAGTTTCTTAAAAGTAATGAGAGAAATTATGCCAAAAATCTTTCTTTTGATGCATAGCGATCCCTTAACCCATATATGGTATTTGAGTCGAGAATCATTGATTTGAGTTGTCTTTAATACTAGAGGCTCAGATAACGCTCACCCACAAAAGATTTGTTCATTATTCAGTGTGGGCTGAATCAGCTTCTCAAAAGAAATTTCAAAAAACATATTGCCATTGTGATCATGTCCCATGCAATCTAATATATCCTGCAATGACAGCATTTACCGACCAATGTAGCCTGCCCAATATTTTTTTTTGATATTGGTCAGTTATAAATAGAATAAAATTTTATATTTGGCAAACTCATCGGGGAACATCGTTTTCAAATACATACACAAAATTATTTCAAATACTTTTATCCTCATCCAGTAAACGTTTATTTACGATTTAAAATTGCAGGATAAATACAATACATGTGCACTGTCGAAGCATACAGGTAAATATGTGTATTCGGCGCGAAACGTGGGAAAAGGCTCGGCGAAGCCTTGCCTTTTCCCCCCGTTTCTAAGCCTCATACGTATATTACCTGTATGCTTCAACAGTGCACACGTATTGTATATATATCCTGCTAGCATATGGCAGCCATCTTTGGTTTCAGTTCAACAAAAAAACATAAACATTGTAGACCACACACAAAGCTTTAATTTGAAAACATTTTTCCCTAGATCGGGTTAGCCAGTTAGCCATCTTGGATTCCTCATTCATAATAAATGTATAAACTTTGGGAATGACCATCCAATGATCATTCATGTATAGTCTATGCTAAATCAAGAATGTTGTTTCTCAAAAGTTGTTTGTATATATTTCTAGAGGGGCCTATGTTAACCTAGGTCCTATTGTGGCAGCTGTCTAGGAATTCATTGTGATCATCACAAAATATGTGTAGCTTACTATTTACCATCTGTTGATGACTCGTGTAGTTTAGACTCAATCAGGTTGATAGTATATCAGACAGAGGCTACATTCACAGTGTGTCACATAGTGCCACGTTAAACATCTCATGTGGTGGTGGCCATATTGAATTTCAAATTGATTAAAAAATGTAAAATATTTCTACCAAGAAACAATTAACAGCCAAACAAAAAGCTTATTGGGCAGTGGTGACTATCATTGATCAATTTAGATCTGCATAAAAACATATACTTGAAAGAAGTCCTGATCCAAGAAACATTCCTGCCAAGTTTGGTTCCATTTTTACCCAAATGTGTCAGATAGGAAGATTGAGATATGGTAAGAAATTTAATTATTTGTCTTTGGTATCAGCATATCTTATTGGTATAACTGACATATAATTATATAAACAGAACAAGCAAATTATACAATATGATTCAGAAACAAGCAATGCTTTTTTAAAATCTGTTTCCTATGAAGAACATACAAATATCACAAACAAATAAATATATGCATGCTGATTAAATTTCTTATTTGTCTATCAAGACATATTGCACAATAACACTTGTCCAATAAAATATATAAAATTCTAAAACTTGAAAAGTTTCATTTAACTTCTATAAATATAAAATCACAACAAACATTAAGCTCTTATAGATTTCTCCACTGCCATCCAAATTTTGCGATTTTAATTTGTAAGGGTATATGGTTTAATTATTTCTTGATGATGCAAGTCTTTTCAGTTTGCAAAGTTCAAAAGTTCTCACTAGCCCAAGTAATAAATAAGCTATATAGCAAATTTACTAAAAATGCTGATCACCCAGTTCTACTTGTACATTGTACTAAATCAACTTGTGTAATTATTTACTGGGTACAATTTAAAATCAAATAGTGTTAGAAATCTAGGTAGATATCAATATGTAATCAGTGATAAATATACCTCACACAACCAGGTCAACTATTTACATAGCATATATCTTAACCTTTCACACACTGGCTTTCTACAAAAGTATTTCTGGACCATAGTCTGTTCTGTTCAAATCTGATAAATCTGAATTTTATTGCGCAGCTTCTTTGAGTTACGGGTGCACTGCATGTCAGTCTACAAAGTGTTCACTGATTATTTTGGGGGTGAGTGAGTGAATTATTGTTGCTTAATGTCAAGTTAGCAATTTTTCAGCTACTGTGGTATATCATGGCGAGAACAAATTGCATTCAATGAGATGATAATGATGTCTGCCTTGTACTAGACTAATTATTATATTTAGTTGGATTTTTATAGTGCTAACTTGTTGAAACAACAGTCCGTGGGAAGACATGTTCCTTCACTTGAACAAATTAACCTGATTCCAAGCCAACTAGTCTACACACTTAATGCTTAATGCAGTTTGCTATGTCCACAATCAAGGTCAACACGCTAACCATTACACCACTGATGGTGTTTGCTATGTCCACAATCAACGTCAACACGCTAACCATTACACCACTGATGCTGTTTGCTATGTCCACAATCAAGGTCAACACGCTAACCATTACACCACAATCAAGGTCAACACACTAACCATTACACCACTGATGCTGTTTGCT